>PVJD01000504.1:170339-423346 GCA_004026545.1 Mormoops blainvillei | reverse complement strand
CAGAGGGGAGGGGGGAGGGGGATAACAGGGGAAAGAAGGGGAAGGGTCAGGTAAAGGAACATGTATAAAGGACCCACGGACAAAGACAAAGGGGGGGAGGAAACTGACTGTGGGAGGCGAGGGGTGGGTGGGGCAGGAGAAAGTAATGGGGGAAAATGGGGACAACTATAATTTATCATTGTTACAATAAAAAGAGTTGTTACAAAAAGAGAAAAGTTGGGTACAGTAGAAAAACATTTTGAAATACAAACTGTCTTTATAATTCTGAGTAAGAATAAAATTTTAACTGCTCAAAAAAAAAAAAATTCCCAGAATCCAGCTACTTCTTTTTATTTTCACTGCAGTACAGCTAGTCAGAGACACCATCATATCTTGCCAAGACAACTAAAGGTAAGACTAACTTTGTTCTCTGCTTCTACTCTTCTCTTGTCTCTGAATACATATCCAGAAGGCACCAAAGTGCCTCATCTGAGGCTGATAGTGAAAACCTATGTTCACAACCTAGGTATATTGCTGTGAGCCAGATGTTAAATCTTAGTAAATCTAAACTTGGTACATCTATAGGAGGAGTTTGATAGAAAGGTAAAACCTATATGAGGAGTGAAAGTAGTTATGGGTACCTGGTTATTTTAAGTAGGTGTGGGTTTAAGTAAACTCCCACAGAAATGGCTACCTGTCACCTACTTCCATGAATATCTGGATGAGTCCTCACATGGACGTGGTATTTGAACTCATGAGAATGCCAAAGGAAACAATGTTGTGAGAGAAGAGAACAAGGACAGAACCTTGGTGTTCCAATATGAAGGGGGTGGGAAGAGAAATCAGAAAGCCAGCAGTATCAGAAATAGGAGATCCAAGACAGTAGCATGTGCGTGTGTGTATTTATTTTTATTACAAAATTGGTTTACTTCTGATGCATTCCAGAGGGCCTAGATATTAGAATTCTAGATTTAAAAATATACTTAGGTAAAACTGGCAATTGTTTATAACTGGAAGATGAAGGACTATAAAAACTGGGAAGAAGAATATTGTTAAAGAAGCAGACATGAGATGATTTGTCACCAGATAAAATGGTGAACTATATTTAAATATTACTGTATTAATATATGCATATGTAACATGAGAGATCTTAGAAACAGAATTCTCAGGCATATTATCCTATGAATCAGTCTTTCTGAAGGGTAAATAGATTCTGTTTATGAAATAATAAATAATATTAATGCCTATAAAAAAATCAAACAGTACAGAACAATAAAGTAGCAAGTAAAAACCATCTAGAATATTCCCCACAGAGCCATACTGTTAATATTTGGTTGAACATTCTTTTAGAAATATATAGTTTTTCTCTCTGCCCCAGCCTACACACACTTTTAATGTACTATAGGGATCAGCAAGTTAACACGGAAGTGTGTTTCTGTAAATAAAGATTTATTGGAACATAGCCACACTCACTTGTTTGCCCATTGTCTATAGCTTCTTTTGCAGTACAACAGGAGAGCTGAGTAGTGTGATAGACTGTATGATGGGCAAAGCTTAGAAGATTTAATACCTGGCCTTTTACAGCAAAAGTTTGCTGAACTTCTTATGCAGAATCATATTACACATACTGTACTGTAAACTGTTTTTTCACTCAATAATATATTATTAATATTTTTATAGATTCAATAGCTATAGATTATTTAAATGGCTGCAGAGAATTTCATTACATAAAGGAGCACAGTTTAATAAATCTCTATTGATGGATATGTAGAGTTCTAACTCTTATATAAGAATCAGTGCTGCCAGAAAAATCCTTACATAGAAATCTTACCACACTTGATTATTACCCTTAGATAGAATTGTGGAGTCAAATGCTCCCTATATATCACATTTGAAACATACTTCCAAACTGCTTTCCAGAATGAATTGAGTAATTTTCACTTCATCAAAAGAGAATAAAAGTGCACATTTGCTCTATTCACTTGCCAATGCTGATCATAAGCATGTGTTTTGAATTATTGAAAAAAAAGATACAGTGGCTGTTTCCATTTGTATTGCCTGCTTCTTACTGAGGTAATACATCTTTCATGATTGTCAGCCATTTGGGCTTCTTTCTTTGTGAAATAATGTACTGTTATTACATGATACATAAATGCATGTAAAAAGATATTTATGTACGTAAATGTATATATAAATGACATAAATGTATGTCATGTACTTTCCCAATTTTTCTGTTGGTACATTTCTTAAACTAATTTGTAAGTGTGCCATATGTTAAATAATTCAACAAGTATCTACTGAAGATAAAAGACACAGGGAATATTCCATCTAAAGAAGCAAACAGGTATGGTTCCTGCTTTCACAGTGACAATCTAATAAAGAAAGAGTTATTATTTTGTTTGACATATAAAATGTAAAGAGCATCCTAACGTTCAGTTAATTATTTCATAAACATGTATTAGGAAGAGCAACATCATGAACAGGTCAAATCAATTCATTTGAAAATTAATATAATCACAAGAATACGAGGCTTGTCTTTTAAGCCTGTATATTAATTAACAGTCCTACTAATAAAGTTTTAAAAGTTTCTAGAATGTTAATACTAATATTTTTGTGATCAGAATAACCTTTTTTCCCTTATTTTTCTAATGCTTATGAACCTCAAACAATACAGAAAAACATAGAGGAGAAAGTAAAACCCACCCAAAATTCTTCACACAAATATGCTTTTATGTTTATTTTCAGTTTTAATAATTAAACATATCTGAAGCAAATGGCAGGGAATGAGAATGATCAAAAAACCAAGCAAACAAAGAGAAATGAAGGAAAACCAGAAAATAAGGGAAATCTGTTCATAGACAGCAGAATATAATTGGACCACCACCCTCTGCTCCTGAAGTTTTTCCTGGGGTTACAAAAACGGGCAGTTAAGAACTGAATTTCATACACAAAATTACATTTTGAAATTCTACAATGCCTGGTCTGATCATTTACTATAACTTTTTGAAATAAAAGAAATATAAAAACAGCTTCACATTTAAATTTATGGATCCTGAACAAATATTGCTGCACATGAAAGAAAGTTTTTTAAAATTCTAAACATTCTTTCACTACCTGTTATAAAACCTAATAGCCCAATAGCCTAGCATAAGCTTATAGTGTTTTCAAAATGTGCAAGAGAAATTGACAATCAAACCACTGATGACAGATATTTATATCAAATTCACATAACTATTCCTAATTATAAATATAGATATACATTCCAGGATTACTCACAAGCATGTCCTCCTATTAATACTTATTGCAGTTACATATGCACATTGAAAGGAGATATGCCCTTTCACCTTTTATGTACTATTCAGAAATATTAGAGTATCACCAGCTGCCAGAAAGGTCACACTGAATTTTGGGTGCTAATTGTGGCAGACTTATGTACATCACTTAATTTAAAAATAAGGATGTCACTTTAAATCTTCATTCTAATCTAATTTCTTCTGCTTAAATGAAAACTAAAACAAAGTTTAGTAAGAGGCCATGTTTATATGTACTCCTCCCTCTATGCAAAATGTGATTGGTATATGCAGCATGTGAAACTTGATAGAGAAATTAGTTAGTTGAAACCTCAAGTCGAGTTTGATCCGTAGTACGTAGCCACCACATGATTCCTACTGACTCTATTAAGAATAGAGCATTGTGCATGCATGTCCCAGGCTTGAATTTGGAACATAACGTGGCATGTGGGGTGAGGTCAATGTGGGGCTAGAGGGCAAGAAATATTACTCTTTTAACAAATGGTGTTGAGTATAAAGTTAATGCTAAGGTACATAATCGTTCCAAGACCAATTTAAGTACTTGTATTTTAGTACATGCAATAAACTTGTTCTCAAATTCTAATCATGGAACTCTGGCCCTGGGTTATATTGAAGTTCATAATTGAAGTATATATAAAAAAAGGACTTAAGTAAAATAATGTGGTGCACAAAATAATGAAATCTCATCATTTTTTTTAAAAACTTACGCGCTTTAACATAAAAATTCATTAAGTTACAGCTACACTGTACTAACTCCCCAAAATGCCATTTGCTTTCACAGCTTGGAGCCATGGCTCCTTTTTCCTTGAACTGAAATTTTCTCCAGTCCCCTCTCAGTTTCAAAAGCCTTTTCAGTGCCTAAAGTATATATTTCTAAGAGGCCATCCTCTTTCCATTTTCCATGCTGAATTTATTCTTTCCTCTGTCTTCTTTCAGCACTTTACATGTAATCTCTATTTGCCATCTATTACATTATGCCTTGAGGCATAATTAGTTGTTTACACTTCAGCCTCTCTCACTAGATTGGCTTACAAGTAGTAAACTACTTGAGGACAAGAAATGGTTTTATTAACATAGTCATTCTATTAAATGCCTAGCACACTAAATGCTCAAAATGTTCATTGAATTCAATTTAATAAACCTTTTCTAAGAACCTACTATGTGCAAGATATCATGCCAGTGTGCCAGGTATTTTTTATTGACAGTCACCTATACATTAACATATACATTTTATGTTCTCCCTTGAACCACTGGTACTAATACCTTGAAAACAACATTATCCAAAGTTCATTGCCAAATTGGTTCTGGTTAGAGTCTACCACTTGAAGGCACTCAGGTGAGATTATAAGGCAGGAATTACATAGGTACCATTCTTTTCTTCTGGCAGCCACAAAGCCTCCTGTCTGACAAAGCCATTAGGAGTAATGGCTCCTAGTCACTGATTAACAAAATCTTCCCTCTATGTTCCTCTCACCCTTTTAACCATTCCCCTATTAAAACACACACACACACACACACACACAACAATTAAAAAAAACCCAAAATACCTGTGTTGAAAACCTAACTTGGTTTCTAACTGAAGTCTAATTGATGTAGCTGGACTCTGGGGATATAAAGATTTCACAGCCAAATAGAGTAGGAGATGACAAATTTTTTCTGTAAGAGCAACTTGTAAATATTTTAGACTTTGTGGGGTATATATTGTTTTTGTCACATATTCTTTCCATCCCCTCCTTTCTCTCTTTCTTAACAACTCTCTAAAAATATAAAGCCAATTAAATACACACACACACACACACGCACATAAATTTTTCTAAAATGAAAAAAATTTGTAAAGCCATTCTTAGTTCCAGGTATTCAAACACAAGGGGGTAGGGGTTGCAGGATTTGGCCAGCTGGATGTAGCCTACAGGCCACAGTTTGCTTATTGCAATGCACTGTAGAAAGTAATATAGAAAAAACAATGTTTAACTCTGCCTAGAATGGTCATGTTGTGTTGATAAAGAAGTTAAAGATGAACTGAATTTTCAAAAATGAGTAGATGTTCAATAGGCTGATAAGGCATTTCACAAATAAAGAATGATCAGTCATGAGGACTTGAGAGGTTACAGAGACTGTCTTGCTTAGGGTAAATACAATATAAATGGTTCAGAACTAATTATATACACAACGATATGAGTGGATTTTAAATTCATTATGCTAAGTGAAAGAAACAAGACTCAAAAAGCAATATATTGTATGACTCTATTTACATGACATTCTGGATAAGGCAAAGCTATAATAGGGACAAAACACAGCTCAGAGATCACTAGAGGTTGGGATAGGGATAGAGACAGGGGCTGACTACAAAGGGATAGCATGAGGTAATTTTTGGTAGTGATGAAACTTTTCTGTATCTCAATTACTGTTGCAGTTAAATAACCATATGCATTTGTCAAAATTTATAGAAATCTCTACCAAAGAGAATGCATATAATTTATTATATGTAAATATTTTAAACTATATAAGAATATTCTGTGTATTATGGACACATGATGTGGGGAGATGGAAAGTGGGAAGAGGAGATAAGGATCTGCAAGTAATCAGGACAGATTCTGAAGCTCCTTGGGTGCCCTGTAAATCTTAAAGTACAGGTTTTAAACCTTATCCTGTACTAAACAGTGTGTTACTGAAAGAATTCAAATTTGCAAGTAATCCGACTACTTTTAGAAAAAAATCACTATAGTATTAGCAAAGAGTATTAATGAAAAAAGATATGGGAGCAGGGGGAGGTGCAGGGCAGGGGAGAGCAATGGGGAAAAAGGTGGGACAACTGTAACTGAAAAACAACAACAAAAAGATGAGACTAGAAACAGGAAGATTAAAAGTATGAGGTTGTCATCCTGAATGAATATTTGGATGATAGAACTGATACATGTTAGTGATCAACTGGAATTGTGCCTATTCTACATTTGCACAAGGTGGACATAAACATGACTTTACTTGTCTGTGTCCTTCTACACAGAGGAAAGAACTAGGTACATTTAAAAAAATGAATATATAACAATTTCCAAGTCTTATATTGGTTTCTCAGTCCAAAAATGTTTGAGATTCCAAGTGCCAGTACCAACTAACTACTTGATCTAGGCTCCTATTCCTAAAAAGCCCACATATACCATGATGCTCTCCAGTGACAACAGCTCCAGTAGGAGCACCATGGTAATTAGGTTCCTGTCTTCTCAACTCATTAATTCCCCACACCTGCCATTTGTATTTGCATGACACCAAACACATTCACTACTGTATCTAAAGGACATCTTGAATTTTATAAGGCAACAATAGGTATAGATTTATAGAAAAGGGGAAATTACTTAATATTGGAGTTTTAACATCTCTCAGAAAACATCCAAGAATTGTCATTGTAATTACATTAGAAAATGTTATAACCTCACTAATCTATCTTTACTTCAAATTATTTAAATACAGACTGGGAAATTTATATATATTACTTACAGGACAGTATTTGTGAACTTTTGAGGCTCTGTTTCTGATCCCAAAGAAAATCTAAGCAGCTTTTCTTTTCCCTTAAGTTTTTGGTAAGATAATCTTCTTTAAAGAGATTGTTATATTACAAAAAAAATTAAATTAAAAAAATTTTGACTTTTTAAAATAAAAAAGGAATATTGGAATAAAAACAGAGATGAATTTTTCTTCAAAATGATTAATCCCTATAGTATTTCTCAAGCTTTCCTATCAAAGCCTCTTTGTTCTTCCAGTTTTACTAAGATATTAATAATATATATCATTATATTAATATTAGGTGTACCACATGGTGATTTGATACATGTATATATTGCAAAATGATTACCACAATAAATTTTAAGTATAATATTATGAAACACAACATGGCAATTGTTCAAAAGAATAATACTCTATTATCGAGTAAGTTTTAATTCTAAGAATACAAGGGTGATACTATATCAGGGAATCTATTAACACAATTTCTTACGTCATCAGAAGAAAAACTATATAATCAAAGAAATAGTGCTAAAAGCCATTTGAAATTGAAAAACAAAAAATGATTTAAAACAATTTTTAAATGCATTTGATAAAATTCCAGCAGGCACTGTTAATAATAACCTAAGATGGAATACAGGGAAAATATTTAAATTTGACAAAGATTATTTTCTAAGAACTAACAGCAAATATCATTTTAAAAAATACAAAAACAATTTAAATCAATATCATATATTAGAAAGTGACACATACCATCTAGAAATCCCAAGGAACTATGACAAAATTCTATTGAAAATATTATAAGAGTCTAGTAAGGTGATTAGATGCAATAAAACATATAAAATCAATAGCTTTTCTTTTCTGTAACAGCAATAAACATCTAGAAATATAAATGATGAAAGTATTCCTTTTACATAAAAACAAAATCTATAAAATGCTTGGAAATCAGTATGATTTGACACAGAAATAGATAAAATAATTCAGTTATTAGAGCTATACCAAAAAGAATTGAAGGTAGGTACTTAAACAGATATTTGCACAGCCATGTTCATAGACATATCATTCACAATAGCCAAAAGATGGAAGCAATCCAAGTGTCCATTGCTGGATAAGTGAATATGAAAATGTGGTATATATTCACAATGTAATATTATTCACCTTTAAAAAGGAAGGAAATTCTAACACATGCTACAACAACACAGATGAACCTGGATCAAAAAATAAATTCTGTATGATTTCACTCATATGAAGTACTTAAAGAAATTCATAGAGACAGAAAAAAAATGGTGGTTGCCAGGCACTGCGGTGGGCAGACAATAGGGAGTTATTTTTTAACAGGTATAGAGTTTCAGTTGGGGAAGGTGGAAAGGTTCTGGACGGTGGTAATGGCTGCACAACAATGTGAATGTACTTAATGCTACTGACTTGTACACTTAAAAATGACTTAAATGGTTTCTTTAAAAAACGGATGAGATAAACAGAGCAGATAACCCAGAACTTGATCTGAGTATGTATGTGACAAATGTGGTATCTCAGCTAAGTGGGAAAAGGATGCTATATATAAAACACAGCAATGGCTCAACTGGCCCATCATCTGAAAAAAAACAAACCTGGATCCTGATCTCACATCACATACAAACTTGAATTGAATTCTGATTAAATATTTAAAAGGACACAAAAATGCCAGAAAAGCTAAAAATTTATGTGTATAAGATGCTTGACCAACTTCAAATAAACAACATGTATGGCACAGAGATTATAAACAAATTCAACAGAAATGACACATTTAGGCAAAGAATATTTATGTTGCAACTGACAGATAATGGACTATAATCTGTATATAGCAAAAGCTCTTGGAAGAAGACAACCAAGAAATTTAAATGGAAAATGTAAATGAATAGAAAATTAACTGAAGAACAAATCCGGATGTCCAACTGTCTCCAAATTCTATCTCTGCATATACACATCCCCTCAGATCAGGAGGTGAATCTGCACTAGCCTGTGACTTGCTTTGTGAAGTCATGTTGAATGTCATAGTCACAATGATATGTGACAGAAATGATGTTCTAGGACTTCTGAGCACAGTTATTAAAGGCACTAGCATCCCTTCTTTTAGCTCTTTTAAAATCCAGCTGTCATGTTATATAAAATGCAGGTTATTACACCTTAATGAATGATTAGCAGCCATGGGAAGAAAGGCCCTGGAGCATGATAATGGTCATTCCTGCCCCAGCCACCAACCATGGTAGATGATACAGCTTCAGCACACTCCTAAAGAATGCAGCTCCACATTTGACAAATAGATCCTATCTTATATCTCTTATTAAAGAATAAAGATCCAGAAATACTTCTGTCTTTCCTACCTCATCATTTTTGTTGTTCCCTACTGGATCACTCTTATCAGCATATAAACATGGTTTTACTTCTCCCATCTTTAAAATAAACATTTCTTTGGCTTTACATCCCCCACCAGCAACCACCTCAATTCTTTACTCCTTTTTGTTTCCAAAACTTATTACTCTCTCCTCCTTGAAATATCATATTCACTTGATTTCTTCTCTAGGTTATCCTAGGACCTTACTGGTCACTATTACTCAGACCCCTTTGCTGAGTCATTTTCTTCCCAACTTTTTTATGTTGGTATATCCCAGGGCTTGGAATAGGGTACAGAGCCAGGTTCCTCAAAAATATTCCCTTCAGCTCATGGCTGGGAGATGGGGGAAATCAATGATCTGGTGCTTAAGATACTTTGCATAACAAAAAGCAGGTTGATAGCTATGCTATGGCCCCCGGGAAAGGCAAAAGGTCTTTGTAACTTTCAGACCATATATTGACTCATGACATAGCTGGGGAACTTACACTGCACATGCTCGAGAGGCAGGGAGGTGGAAGCTCCCATGTCATGGGGTACTCTTGCCCTGAGTAAAGATGGCAGCTGAAAGAAGGTAAAAAGATAAGAGGGAACTGGCAAAAGTAGCTTATTGTAGGAGGGTCGGATATGAGGTTGTGTAGGAAGCTCCAGGTCAGCATTTAAAATAAGGGTAGGTGGAGAGAGGTGGGCAGGTAGAGAGAGGTGGCCAGTCTGCCATAGGTGTGGAAGCGAAAAGCAGCTGAGCCGGTCTGTAGTGAAGAGGGTAGAGATGTGAGAGGGATTCTGCCAAGCTGCCTATAGCGAGGGAGGAGCTACATCTGCCCCTCTGGGGATCCAGCTAAGCGGCCTGGTGTAATAAGGAAGCAGGCATGCAGTCTGCAGTGAAGTAGCAGCCGCACAGGAGGAAAGAGTATAAGAACAGAGCTGATGGAGCTGTGAGGGGAGCTGCCAAACCAAGCGCAAATTTGTGCGAGATGCCTGGAAGGTTGAACTGTGACTGGGGAGTGCTGACTTCTGCTTCTCTGAGGGACAAACAGAGAGGACACTCCTTTAGGAAGTGTGCCTTCCTGGACTTCACCATGATCCAGAGTGACACGGCACGTTTTCATGGACTACCACATGGAGGCTGAGAATGATGTACCCCAGATCCTAAAGGAAAAAGCTGCTGAGAGAGGATGGTGACTTTGAAACCCACCAGTGTACTTCCCGGAGGGGACAGAGAACTGTTTGTGTAGCTGGCTTAAGAACAGATAAAGATATGGGGAACTTCTGGTTTCCGTGGTTTTGGCTTATAGCCTGATGGGGGAGCAAGGGAAGTGCTGGCTTCCATAGGAGAGCAGGACTCCAAGCAGGAGTGCTCTCAGCCACCCCCAACTCCGAGATTGGAATCCTGTAAATAAAAACCCGTTTCCCTCAACACTAATTGTTGGGTCATGCACCAAGGTACCATGTGCATGGGTCCTGCTTTGCTCGGTTACAGACTCAGTCCTTGATCTGTTTATCTTCTCTATTCACTTTGTTCATGATCTCCTCTAATCTCATAGTTTTATTATTTTAAAAAATTTTTAATCATTTACTTATTATTTTTTTTATCATAGCTTTAAATATTATCTCTTTGACAAGGGCTCCTAAATTTAAATCTCCAGCCTACATTTCCCTCTCAGATTCCAGGCTTGATTTTATATCTGTCTATTTGATATCTCCCCTTGGATATTTGCAGACATCTAAAACTCACAATTATGCACAAATTCCTCATCTTCCTCTCCCAAACTGCTCCACTACTGTCTTTCAAATCTCAGTTGATGCCAACTCCAGTTTTGTTGTTGTTCAGGACCAAAAATTTGGAGATACCCCTGATTCCTCTCCCCTCATATCCTTATAAGTATATCCTGAATCCAAACATTTTTCAACATTTCCTCTTATTTCACTCCAGTATGAGCCACTGCCATATCCAAACAATTCCTAACAACTAGTCCTATTATATATACTTCTTGCCTCCTACAGTCTATTCATATACAGAAGTCAAGAATGATAAAGTCGTATCCTTGCTCATTATTCTCTAATGGCTCTCCATTTCACTAAAAGATATAGTTCTTTCACTCTTTTCTTTTATCCTCACCCAGTGACCTTTTTTTCCCCATTGTTTTTAGAGGAACAGAGAAAAGGAGAGAGAAACATCAATGTGAGAGAGAAACATTGATTGGCTGCCTCTCATATGTGTCTGCACCAAGGTCACACATGCCTGGACTGGGTGTTGCACATGCTTGGAGAAGGGGTCAAGCCCACAGCCTAGGTAAGTGTCCTGACCGGAAATCAAACCCACAACCTTTTGGTTATAGGATGACGCTCCAACCACACTGGCCACAGCAAAGATGTAGTTCTTAAAAGGTCCTACATGATCTGACCTTTTCCCACTCCTATACTTCTCTGAATATTCTTTGTTTCCTCAATTTGCTTGACCCATAGTGGTCTATTTCTCAGAATATTAGGCCTCATAGAGTCTTTGCAGTTCTCACTGCCTGGAATCCCAGGTGTCCTCATGGCAAACTCCTATTTTCTTCAAATTTTGCTCAAATATCACCTTCTCATCATAGTCTATCCCCATCTTCCTATTTGAAATGGGGGAGGGAAGTATAAGGGAATAAAATGGTAATGGAAAAAAAATACAATAAAGATTAACAAAAAATAAATAAAATTACAATTGCCCCATACCATTCCTCTTATGAACCCCTAGTTTCTAACCTTTAATTCTGCTGTACTTACTATTTTTACAAAGCATGTGTCACCTTTTAACATGGTGTATAATTTGCTTACTTATATCCCCAGAATATAAATTTCAGATCAGATGTAGGTGTGTGTGTGTGTGTGTAACCTCTTTTATTCACTGACATACCACAAGAAACTAATATAGTATCTGGCACAAAGGAGGTACTGAATAAATACTTGTTGAATGAATCTACAACAACAAAAACCTGTATGTTAACTAGGATTTTAAATTTTATTTTTGTTTCTGATGATCATGAAACTCTGAATATTAAATATCTTTTGGTTCAGGTTATCACTATAAACATTATTAGCATACAGCCCTTGCTGGTGTGGCTCAGTGGATTGAATGCCGACGTGGGAACTAAAGGTTGCTGGTTCGATTCCCAGTCAGGGCACGTGCCTTGGGTTGTGGGCCAGGTCCCCAGTAGGGGGTACACGAGGGGCAACCACACACTGATATTTCTCTCCCTCTCTTTCTCCCTCCCTTCCCTTCTCTCTAAAAATAAATAAATAAAATCTTTTAATAAAAGCGTTATTAGTATACAACTCATCAAATAACAGAAATATATTTTAAATTTTGATAATTATTAAATAAATTTTAATGGTAAATTACTTTAATGAGGTGAATCATAATCAAACTTCTCCTCTTAATGAAAACAAAACATATGCACTGCTTACACTGCTATAAACTAATTGGGATAGGGTCTCTCTTTTTATTTTTTTTAAAGGTAGAAAATAAAACATATATTTTATAAGATGAAATTCAGTGAGGATTGATTGTAATTAGAATAAATAATTCACCAGCTTTATTTAATAAAATAGGTCTTAAATATTTTATTTAATATCACCAAATCTGAAATAAATTAGGTAAAATTCTCATCAGTGAGTTTTATCTAAGTTTCTTAAAAAATTTGGTTGCACCAAAACAATTATCAGTTACATTTTAAAAAGCCAGCACCAGTAAACTTTACTGCTTTGGCTTTTCAAAGAAGCTTTTCTTTCCAGCTAATGACTTGTCCTAGGAATAAGTAATAAAAATAGCTAGAAAGAATTTTTTATGCTTAAGTGTATGAAATAGCTTTTTCTAGATTTCAGTATTTCTTAATGTTTTCCTTGCTTTACTCTTAAAGTACTCTCCTTATGTGCACATATTCATTGACAATAGCTGGGGGCATGGAAGAGGCGAGTCATTATATGAAAATTATCATTAGTTCCACCACCCCATTCTACCATATATCTGCATTCAAAACTTCCCAACATGGGCAAAAATACCATATTCCTAAAACACTTTTCATCCATAACATGAATAGAGAAGACAGAGAAATTCCCTGTGAGTTGTGGTAACTTGATTAATCACTGAAACTCAAAATGTGTACCATTTATGTGTGTGCCTTTATTTTGTAAAGTGAGAGAAAGGCCATTATGAACTCGAAAATTCTCACTGAAATTAATTTTTGGAAAGAGTTGGAAGTAAAGAATTTGGAAATTTATCCCTTTTAAACTGATCCATATTTTTGTATCCCCTAGAAAGTTTTTACATCATTAAGAGGTAGCCTACACCAGTTTGAATATTATTGATAAATATTTTTTTTCATGTAATAAAATCTACACTGCTATGGTGATCTGACATTGTAAAATAAATCACTGAACTTTTTGTGATAAGATCTTCTCAGAAGATCTACTTATCTAAATTCTTATATAGGATCTCTTCATAATATACCACATTAATTCTGTTCCCTAGAATTCTACTTCTAACTGGCTTTTATAGAGAGCTGCTCAATTACTAATCCACTCTGAGAAGGAACTTGTGGCTCATTTAGTCAGATATTTTACTTTGAGTCTGTGGAGAACTAGCTTAGAATATATACAACTATATGAATCAGTTATGCTCTGGAAATGGTGTCAAGGAATGCTTCCTTCATAACTGCAATGCTTGAATATTCTTAGTTCTCTAATATAGGCATTTCACAGATGAATTATTCATCTTGTAAGTGATAAGAACATCGTGCTACATGTTTGACTTCTTACTACACATAGTAAAATGCTTAATGGGCCATCTTTAGGTACTTTCATTGCTCATTTGGACCTCCACTGGAAGACAGTAGAGGCTTTTATGTATTGAGCATTAATATAGTATATCAGACATTGCAAAGAAAGACTAAAGGGACAAAGATTCAGATTATAAAGAGTGTCTGTCTTCTTTCTTCTCAATCCCAACTAAACTGACGAAGGAAAACATTAAAATAAGGAAAAGTTAAGTTGGTGCATACAGCTAAGAAAATAATGCCATATGCTACTAATATTCAAATATTTAGACTTACAAACTAAAGGAGGACACTCAAGGAAGCATGCCATTTACTTACACACACACACACACACACACACACACAGAGAGAGAGAGAGAGAGAGAGAGAGAGAGAGAGAGAAATCCAGCATTGCCTTTTGAGAATAAAGAAAGGTACCTCGACCTGCATCCTACGTGTGTGCCCTGGCTGAGGATCAAACCCACAACCTTTTGTTGTATGGTATGATGTTCCTACCAACTGAGCCACCTGGCCAGGGCAACTGTTTTCTGCTTTTAATTGCAATAAAAACCATCATACATCTAGGAATAAAACTAACAAAAAACATAAACATCTTTAAGAAAAAAAACTAGAAAACTTTAAAGAACAACATAAAAGACTCAGGATTCCAGGAAGATGACAGCATGGAACAGTGGTGACATAGTTTTTAAATACTACTGAACATAAAAACAGAAAGAACAACTAAATATAAAAATCAAAATCTTAGATCATTGAAGGGGGTTCTGGCCAAGATGGAGGCACAGGTAGAAATACTTCACTTCCTTGCCCAACAAAAGAAGGATAACAACCAATATAAAAACAAAAAACAACCAGAACTGCCAGAAAATAAAACGGTATGGATGTCCAACAACCAAGGAATTAAAGAAGAAACATTCATCCAGACTGGTAGAAAGGGTGGAGACAGGCAGCCAGGGTGAAGAGAATGCATGGCAAGGCAGCGGACCACGTGGGCAAGGAGGCAGCTGGTGGACCAGGATGTCCCACATTCACTTGCGGATAAACCAGGAGGAACAACTAGGGAGCGAGACAAACTGCGCAACCCAGGGTTCCAGCACAGGGAAAGAAAGCCTCAGAAACTCTGACTGTAAAAACCTGTGGGGCTTGTGGCGGTGGGACAAACTCCCAGTCTTACAGGAGAGTCCGTTGGAGAGGACCATGGGACCCCAGAACATAAACAAGTCCACCCACCTGGGAATCAGCACCTGAAAGGGCACAATCTGCTTGTGAGAAGTGAGGGAAGTGACAGAAAGCACGGCAAGAGCCAAGCAAGTGGCATCGTTCTCTCTCTGACCCCTCCCCCACATACGCTGTCACAGTATAGTGAAGTGGGTTAACCCACCCTGACGGATACCTAAGGCTCTGCCCCTTACAACATAACAGGTGCATGAGACAAAGAAATACTGCCCAAATGAAAGAACAGATCAAAACTCCGGAAAAAGAACTAAGCAACGAGGAGCTAGACAACCTATCTGATACAGAGTTCAAAACACTGGTAAATAAAGATGTTCACAAAGATGATTGAGTTGGTCACAAAATGAAGGAAGAAATGATGGCTATATAAAGTGAAATAAAGGAAAATATACAAGGAACCAACAGTGAAGGGAAGGAAACCAGACTCAAATTAATGATTTGGAACAAAAGGAAGAAATAAATATTCAACAAGAACAGAATGAAGAAACGAGAATTCCAAAAAAAAAAAAAAAGAAGAGAAGCTTAGGAACCTCTGGGACAGCTTCAAATGTTCCAACATCCGAATCATAGGGGTGCCAGAAGGAGAAAAGGAAGAGCAAGACACTGAAAACTTATTTGAAAAAATAATGAAGGAAAACTTCCCCAATCTGGCAAAGGAACTAGACATGCCAGGATGCTCAGAGAGTCCCAAAGAAGTTGGATCGAAGAAGACACATACCAAGACACATACTAATTAAGTTACCCAAGATTAAAGATAAGGAGAGACTCTTAAAAGCAGCAAGAGAAAAGGAGACAGTTACCTACAAAGGAGTTCCCATAAGACTATCAGCTGATTTCTCAAAAGAAACCTTAAAGGCAAGAAGGGGCTGGAAAGAAGTATTCAAAGTGATGAAAGGCAAGGATCTACATCCAAGATTACTCTATCCAGCAAAGCTATCATTTAGAATGGAAGGGTAGATAAAGTGCTTCCCAGATAAGGTCAAGTTAAAGGAGTTCATCATCACGAAGCCCTTATTATATGAAATATTAAAGGGACTTACCTAAGAAAAAGATCAAAACTATGAACAGTATAATGATAAACTGACAATGATCAACAACTGAACCTAAAAAACAAAAACAAAAACTAGGCAGACAACTAGAACAGGAACAGAATCACAGACATGGAGACCACATGGAGGGTTATCAGTGGGGAGTGGGAGGGGGATAATGGGGAAGAAGGTACAGGGAATAAGAAGCATTATTGGTAGGCACAAAATAGACAGGGGGAGGTTAAGAACAGTACAGGAAATGGAGAAACAAAAGAACTTATATATATAGCACGTGCACATGAACTAAGGAAGGGAGAAGCTAGAGGGTGTGGGGATGCAGGGTGGAGGGGGACAAAGGGGAGAAAAAATCGGGACAACTCTACTAGCATAATCAGTAAACTATACTTTAAAGAAAAGAAAAAATATCAAAATCCTACCAGTATTTAACACAAGAAAACTGCGTGACAAAGTATTTCTAGAAAGCCCTAATACCAAACAGGTTAAGAAAGGCCTTAAAACCTGCAGAATTTGGCATCTGTGAAAATAAAAACATAAGGAAAAAAATAAACATCTGATGGACTTGAGAACCAAAGTAAACAATAGGTATTCAATGAAAACAGTGAGTCAATTTCAGAAGAGCAGATGTACAATCCAATAGTGACTGAATACAAGAGGTGAAAAGGGCTGGAGTTGAGTGGTCCCATGAAATTGAGCCTCTAAGAATGCCTTCTAGGAGAGTTCCCCACACTAAGGAGAAACAAATGACAATGAAATTAAAATTGAGTAGGATAAGAAAAACAGAGAAGATAAGATAAGATAAAATAAGAGAAGGTCCAGATAAAAGTGGAGAATGGGGTTTGCAGTTATGACCTAGTGGTGGACTCAGCAAATCCTTTTGCTAAGAAAAACTAACTATAAATTTGGAAAATTTTACAAAAATAACCATTCAGCACTCTGGAAGTCAACCAAAGGTATATGACAGTCTGAGAAGCATCTATGCTTGCAGTACTGCTAAACTTCAGGTAAGAGCAAGGAATGTGTAATGTTCTTGTTTGAGGCTGCTCCTACCACATCCCCCGTCTTGGTCTATGTGGAGGTTCTACCAGGTAGGGTAGGCCATAAGGACTAGAAGCTTCTCTGCTACCTTCAAAGAGGGCTCACTTGATTTGGAATGGTGATGATGCTCATGCCAAGTGGCATTGCTGGTGGGAGTGACTTCCCAAAGGCTGGCCAGCTGGAGAGGGCCAATAGCTTGACTCTAATGCCTAAGGTTGCAGTCCTGGTTGGGGCCAAGAATACAACTGAACTAGTTTCAGAGGTTCTCATAAGAGTCCACATTACTTCAGGTGTCCAAGAATAAGGTTAGGCTCTTGTCAAAATTCATGTCTGACCCTTAACAATAATAAATCAAGAATGCTACTATCATGGAAGGAGGACTCTGAGAGGTCATGGTCCTATCTGAACTTGTATACCCTACAGCTTCTTAGGCACCTGTTCTCTAAAGTGTCAAAAAGGAAAATTAACTAGTCTGCAGCAGGGCAGAATCAAATCAAATTGTTCCTAGATAAATAAATACTGAATAAATAAAGAATTAAATGCTAGCATACCAGCCTTACAAAAAATTGGTAAAGAAAGTCTTCCAGGCTGAAAGGAAGTAACACCAGATTATAACTCAAATGGATAGGGAGAAATTTATAGCAGTAAAATGGAAAATTTGTGTCATAGTATAGAAGACTCTAAAATATGTTCTTTTCACATGCAGTTGTGTTTCTGACAACAAAGGAATTAAATTCAAAATTGATGAGTTTAGTTCATTACATTTATTGAGATTATTTATATTTCTGGACTTGTTTCTAGAATCTTGCCTTGTGCTATTTGTCCTGCCTTTCTTTTGTTACTACTTCTTTCTTGCCATTTTTGGCAGGAGGGGAGGATTATGATTTTTATACTAGAAATTATACACTCTATTTTTTTAGTGGTTACCCTTGAGGTTTTATCATGTATGCCTAACAAATTCTAAATTAAGACACTATCTTAGCTTTCTGAATTAGGGAAAACGCTATGATCCTCAAAGATACAGTGGCTCAAAGAAAAGTTTCTTTCTTTTTCACATAACAGTCCTGAAGTGAGCAGTCCAGGTTAATATGGTAGCTCTGCTCCATGCAATCACTCAGGGCCTTAGCCTGCCTCCACATCACATAGCGTGTTGTCCTCATTTGCATAGTCAAAGGCAGATTGCTGCCACATTTATGTTCCATAGGAACAGGAAAGAAAAAATCCAGTGTAAGCAATTTTCTTTTAAGCCAATGAGACACAAGTTGCACACAGCACTTCTGCCCAATATCAAGAAATTAGTAACATGACAACATATTGCTCAACTCTGACTGGAAAATATAGTCTCTTGCTGGTAAGACCAAATGCCTAGAAAGAAGGATGAATCGATTTGGGGGGTACAACTAGGAATCTATGCAGAAAAGGCTTAATGCCTCTCTCTGGACTATAATTTAAGATCCCATGTAGTCCAAAGTCCACATTCTCTCGATTTATTTCATATGAGTTTTCTTATAATCCTTGAGGCAATATATTAATAGTCAAGTTATATAAACCTGAACCCTAACATACAATGATGAAAGACCTTTTAGATAAAGAAAGGAAGGATACAAGATAAAGGAAGAATGGAAACTACAGAGTAGTCACTGGCCCTCAGACAGAAAGAAAGTCATGCTGCAAAAGAATTATAAAGAACCCTCTGGCTGGTAGTGAAAGCGGGTTCCTTGTTTACGCATTGGTTCTGATATCTTAGAATTCCTTTATCATCTACCGTCTCTGCCTTTGCCTTCACTCTTCATGTCTTCCGTGGCCATATCTGATTTTAGAGAGAATATAGGTATGGCAGAGTGGAAAAGGGGGGAGTGTACTGTTTTAATATCCCACCTCTTTGTTATAAGGGGTCTGGCAGCCTGAGGATTGCTCTAAGGATCGAACAACCAAAGCCTTTCACGAGAGTTTACTTATAGACTCCTAGGCAGTATAATTCTCAAAACACTTCAGTAGGCTTTGGTTCTATTTATTTCCTATTTGTTTATATGTCAGTTACCACACCAAATATTTTTGTTTTGTTTTTTCTTTCCTGAATAAAGTTTTTAAACTGGCCTTTTCCTTGGCTTATTGGCTCCCTCTCTCCTTTTTCTCCTCTTAGCAAGTGACTTTGAGGCTATCTGAACCTCAAATTTAGGTTTTAGGTTGGAAAGCAACATCCTTAATTTGATCTTGGCAAAGGATTGCCCTTTTTCTTTCAGGAAGCTTTAGGGAAAGGTTTTGATTCATAGTTTTATTTCATACTGTTTCTTATAATACATTACTAAAAGCAACAGAATATGTGTTGGCTGCTCCTGCTGCTTTTAGCAAGGTATTATAAGAAAAAGATGAGCTAAGGCAAGAATATGCCAATTTGCAAGCAGAGAAGGAAGAGGATAGAGAATCCAGAAATTTGAGCCTCACAGGCTGGAAGGGCCAACTACTTCTATACCCCAAACAACATAAGAGCTACTGCCTCACTGCTAAGCCCTAAATTTGCTAAGCCAAATGCCCTATATTTAAGGTTTCTGTGATTGTTGTACACCAGTTCCAGGGACTAATTTAGTTAAGGTTAAGCTACTCTAAGACAGACATCTAAAAATACAAAGGGTCTGTCAAAATAGCATAAAGTATATAAAACAAAATGGAGTCACTCACGTCAGCCAACATGGCTGCCAGTCAACCATGATACTTTATTTCAAGAGGGAAACTACCTAAGTCATGCTAGACATATCTGGTAAGGAAACATACCTAAGATATTTGTACACATGACCAGAACAGCCGTGTCTGCAGAGCAGGACCACCTATCGATAGGCTCATAGAGAAAGTCTCCGTTTGCCATCAGGGGTGCCAAAGATACTTTTCAAGAGACTCAAAAGGGTGGAGTACACCACTTTCAAGGGTATAACTGAGGCAGGTTCCAGGCCACTGCTAACACAGCTGAGCTCCATACACCAGAGTGCTGCTCCATGCCACCCTGATCTCCCTTGACATTGGCCATCAGAGGCTCTGCCCTGCTGGACTGAGGACTTCATCTGCCCTGCTGCACACCTGGCTCTGGAGATCCTTCTTTGCAAGACGCCGATGGCTCCCTTCCTCACTGTGCTGTCTCCTGGACCCTCAGACTGAGACTCTGGGACTTGGGTTTGTTATCCCCCAATTCTTTCATGTGATATTGTTACTGACTATCTCTGAGTGATTAGTATTGTTATTAGGTTAGTACAGATTTGGGTTAAATCTGCATTTATAGAAGCTGAGTTAATAAAAGCTGCAATAATAAAATCAGAGTGAATAGCATAGCCACATGTGTTGGCTCCCTGTTATTTATTGGTTCCAGTGTCACCTATAGGACCAGTGGTCATACAGGTAGCTCAGTGCTTTCAGTTCTTAAGGCCCAGATCAGATTATTAGAGAGGGGACTGAAGCTAACTTATAGGAAAGACCATATCATCAACACATGCTTGCAATACTCCTCCATCTCTTACAGTCTGCATTTGTATAGTCAAAGCTAAGTCTCTATATTGTCCATGCTGCAAACATCAGAAAGGAGGGTGAGAAGTCCAAGACAAGAATTTCCTTTTAAGCAAGTAAGGTGCACACATGACTCCAATTAACATTACATTGGTAATAACTTGACACATGGTCAACCTAGTTGTATGGGAAGCAGGGAACTGTGGTCTTTGACTGAATGGCCATTTGTCTAAGCAGCATGGGGCATCAGATTTTGAAAGGGACATCATGCCTATAAATCCCTGCCTCCTAAACACAAAGATCTTAGAATGCTTTAACTACGATAAGCCCTCTTTCAATTTTTATGCTTTTGCTCAGAATTTTATTTTTGTGTTTTGGAGACCCCCCATAATAAATAGACAATATTATTATTTTTATACAGATGTTTGTGTAGATTTGCTTACCTGTTTACCTTTTATGGTGAATATAACAAATCGTCACAAGGTTGGCAGCTTAAAAAAACACTCACTCATTAGCAGGCTGTTCTGTAGGTCAGAAGTCTGGTGTGGCCGGAGGGGTTCTCTTCTAAGAGTATCATGAGGCTGGTATCATGAAGCTGTCAGTCACACTGAGTTCTTATTAGAAGGCTTTGGGGAAGAATCCTCTTCTGAACTCATTCTTTTTGTTGGCAGAATTTGATTCCTTGGAGTTGTACAACTGAGGTGGTCCCAATTTCCTTGATGGCTGTCATCCAAGGGCCACTCTCACCTCTTTCCACTTGGCCTCTACGGGCAGTTCACAGCAAGGATATATGCTTTTCAGGCCACTGAGTGTCTCTCTGACCGCCTCTTCTATAACCAGCTGAACAAAATATATTTATATATATAACGTATATATGTTAGTTTCTCAACTGCTTTTTAAATCAGTATAAATTGTATTTTTTAACCTTTCTGAAAGTTGCATCCAATAAAAAAGCTAGCTTGCCACAGACTGCCCCATAGTAAAACTGCTAGTCATCAAGGCTCACAGATACATAAGAGTCTGTAATCAGCTTTTTGGTGCCTGACCATTAAGTTTGAAAAATAAATGTATATTTGGGGAACACCTCCAATATGAAAATGTAGCAAAAAGAAGAAATCAAATCAAGAGGAAACTACGAGAATGCTAGGAGCAGAAGAAACTTTAAAGGAATGATATTTACATTCTTAGAGAAACTTCCAGTTCTGGACAAGTTAGAGTGACCATATTCAACCCTATTCTTCCTCAAGATTACAACAAACAACCTGTGGACAAAATACATAAAGCAATTATCCGATGACTCTGAAAGGTGAGGAAAAGAAGCCAATGGGCTAGGGACCATGAAACTTGAGAAATGACCTTTGTAAGTATGCTGCTTTTTGCTTTTCTTGTTTGTTTGTTTGCCTCTTATATATGCAATAGGCACAGACTAAATAAACAAACAAATAAACAAATAAATAAAGTGAGCAAGCCACAATGGAAACCCATTTTGTCCAGCCAAAGGACTAGCAAGGGGGTGGCTCTGCAGAATAGAACTCTTAACTGTACCCTTCCAACTCCAGCAAACATGATAGAAATAGTGCCCTCCTCCCTCCATGCTAGTCACTGTGTGGACAGAACCCTATCAACTACCGCTATCTTATACTAAGGAAAAGAGCAAAGAGCGGCTCCCACTCCCTCCTAGACTAGAGAGTGAGAGGAAGATTAGAAAGAGGAGAGGGCTAAAGAAAGGAATTCCTTAAATTTGTTTGTGAAGTCCTGGGCACACCCCCACGTTGTCCTGGTATGAAACCAGTGGGAATCAACACAATAAAAGATCTTAGAGTTGAATTATGATATAGAACATTCCCAGGTTTCAAATTAACCTTTGGGTAGCACACAAGTGAGGCAGGCCAGATTTGCACTGCAATTGCTTTGAAAGCTAAATTGACATTCAAGCCACAACCAACAAAAATGGGTCAGAATGCATATTCTGAACCTAAAAACCATGACTGGCTACTAAAAGAGAAGGCTTGAATAAAAAATATATTCTCATAACATAACACTCCAAATATCCATAGTACTCAAAACAATCCAAAGTTATCCATTACATCAGGAACCAGGAAAATTTAATCTTGAATGAGAAGCGACAATCAATAGGTGCCATGATTGAATAATGTAGCTGCTGGAATCATCAAACAATGATTTCAAAGAGCTATCATACAAATTCCCCAAGAAGCAATAATACACACTCTGGAGACAAATGGGAAAATGAAAAATCTCAGAACAAAATAAAAGATATAAAGAAGCAAATAAAAATTTTAGAACTGGAAAATATAATAACCAAAGTAAAATAATCCACTAGATGGGTTCAACAGAAGAATGGAGATGACAGAAGAAAAAAATCAGTGAGCTTTAAGATAAAGCAATAGAAACTATCAAATATGAACAAGAGAGAAAATAGATTTTAAAACAAGGGAAAAGAAAAACCAACTCTGCATCTCAGGGACAATGACAAAAGACCTAACATCCATGGTCACTGGATTTCCAGAAGAGAAAAAAGAACGCTGTGGTAAATAAATAAATAAATAAATAAATTTGAAGGTTGAAAACGTCTCAAATTTAGTGAAAGATATAAACCTACAGTTTCCAAAATCTTAGTAAACCTCAAAAAGGGTAAACACAAAGAAACTGAAGCTTAGACATCAAAGTCAAATTTCTGAAAAACCGAAAACAAAGAAAAACTGTTGAAATCAGTCTTAGAGATACAACATAGCACCTGAAGGGAAACAATGACAATAAATTTATTTTAATAAATTATAGGGGCCAGGAGGAAATGGCACCTAGGGGAAAAGTCTTCATGACATTGATCTTGGCAATGATTTCTTGGATAAGGCAACAAAAACACAGGCAACAAAGCAAAAATAAATAGGTGGGGCTATTTCAAACTATAAAGTTCCTGCATAGCAAAAGAAACAATCAATACAGTGAAAAGGCAACCAATATAATGGAAGAAAATATGTACAGACCATATCTGATAAGGAGTTTATCTCTAAAATATATAAGGAACTCCTACAACTCAATAGCAAAAATCTAATAACATGATTAAAAATGGGCTATGGACTTTAAAAGACATTTCTCCAAAGAAGGCATACAAAAGGCTAACATGTATAAGAAAAGATGTTCAATATCACTAATCATCAGGGAAATGCAAATCAAACTCACAATGAGATCACCTCATGACTGCTATGATAGCCATTATTTAAAAAAACAGAAAAACAGTAAATAATTATTGGTGAGGAGTGGAGAAATTGAAATCCTTCTGTGCTATGGGAATGTAAAATGGTGCAACAGCTAGGGAGAACAGTATAGAGGTTCCACCGAAAACAAGCAAACGAAAACAAAACAGAAAAACCCTTCCATACGATCCAGCAATCCTACTTCTGGGTATTTATCCAAAAGAACTGAAATCAGGGTCTCAGAAAGATATCTGTACTCCCATGTTCTTTGCACACTGTTCATAGAGCCAAGATGTGAAAACTACTAAATTGGTCATAGACAAGTAAACAGATTTTTAAAAAGTGGGTATATGCACACAACGCAACATTATTTAGCCATAAAAAAGAACAAAGTCCTGTCATATGCTGTAACATGGATGAAACTTGAGAACATTATGTATGATTCCACTTGTATGAGGTCTCTAAAGTAGTCAAATTAATCAAAGCACCAAATAGATAAGTGGTTGTCAGGTCTTGGGAGAAGGGGTAAATGGGGAGTTGCTGTTCAATGGGTATAAAGTTCAGTCATGCAAAATGAAGAAGTTCTAGAGATCTGCTGCACAACATTGTATTTATAGTAAACAACCATACTCTATACTTAAAAAGTTTTTAAGAGGGTAGATGTCATGTCACATATATATTTACTACAATTGAAAAAAAAGAGTTGCACATTTTGAAAATGCTGAAAGGAAAAAAAACCAACAACTGTCATCCAGAATTCTATATCAAGTGAAAGGTACAAAGCAATTGAACAGAAAAAGAACAATATTAGTATAGTACTTGTATGCCTAATAGGCATATCAAATCTTTTTTAGACAAACATCATTTTCAGTAACAGCATTGCATATTTGAAAATGTAAGCTCCAGTAGGGCAAGGAAAGTGGTCTATCTTATTTACCATTATATATTCAGCATCTAGCACAATGAACACACTTAATAAATATTTGCTATTTAAATAAATATATTTGTACTAGCATGGGGTTTTTCTTTTTATCTAGTCTGCAGTTAGAATTAATCTTTAACCTCTAATGACTGATTTCAAAAAAGGCATCTCTGTAAGCCCATTATATATTTTTATAAAAAGTATAGTAAATATCAAGGAAGTAGACACACACAGGTGTGGTTAAGGACTATATACTATCTTGACTTTAATATCCTCTGGCTAGCCACATGGTAGCTCTCACTCAAGAAAAAGAAAGCTGTCTATTATCAGTGTATTCCTTTTTAAAAACATTGTCTCTGCCAGAAACTAACAAAGCTTAATTAAATGTCCAGAAATCTGACCAAGTATTCTTATTCATCCTCTTTTCCAGAGAAAGCAGGAAAGAATCTTCTTTCCCAAGGGTTAGGATCACTACTTTACTTTACCCTAAGAGTGGGTCATAGTAATCACTGGATTAACAGATTAGAAAAAAAAATTGTGTTGGGATGGGGCAGAGGTAAAGAAACCCTGTTAGCTCTTTTCTCTTTCCAGGAACACTTCACCTCTTCTTTTCCAGAGTTAATTTGTTTTGGGATGGTAGAGGGGGCTGCTTAAGCCATATATCCCATTCTACTCTATCTGGGAAGTCTAGATCCATATTTTGTTTCAGATACAAAATAATCTAATAATAAAATGAATTTGGATTTTCCACTTGCAGTTGTTTCAAATCTATATTCTCCCTCAGGAGCCTTATGAGGATGGGTAATTCAGCCAACGAAAGATTTAGGCAGCTGGGTCTCTTGAGCTAACACCTAACAGCAGGTGTTCCATAAATAATAATAATGATCAAACATACGGTATGTGCCACAAACAGAAATTAATGTAAGATTGGTTTAAAAGTGGGTTCTGCCAAGGCAAGTTGAACTCTGACTGCATAAACATATTTTCATTCATTTTTTCTATTCTTTTTGATGTCTATAGGCAAGAGTGGCTCAGTTTTTTCCTGTGAAAAGAACGTGAAAATATATCTACGCAAATGTTACATTAAAATTCTTTTCATTTTTTGAAGAGACCATTGTATATAATAAGTAATGATACCACAAATATTTCTGGGTATTTTTTCATTTCAAATGCATATAACATTATCTACTCCCTCCAATAAAAATTATAAATGGATTTTTAAGCCAACAAATCATGACATATTTTGTTGAGTTACAAGTGAACCAAATGGCTATATTTATTTTAACACCTGGAAAAAGTCAAGATATGCACAGCTGGCTGATAGCTTGTCACACATTCCTAAGTTTACAATTACTACTAGTGTTCTCAAAGTCCACTGACAAACAGTTGCAGGTGGCCAAGACGTTTGTGCCGAGAAACAGCTTTACTCAGCAAAATCCAATAATGTATCAATAATATCACTTACTTTTGAAAATATCAGTATTTGAGAATGGAAATTTTAAAATATTTTGTTAAAATTATTTAAAGCATGCTTAAGACTGTTCATGAGAAATTTATAAATACTGCTCTAATTTTGAAAAAATTCAGTAAGTAAAAGTACATTTTATTTCAAAGAAAGAGTTGATCTGTTTAAAAAATTTAATTTAGAAAATTTTTTATGCTGAAAATAGCCTCAGCATTATATAATGAACTCATTCTCTAGAATATTATTTCTAGAAGCAATGCAGCTAGTATCCCAAAGGAAGCAAAAACATATCCTTTTAGAAAAGAATCATTTACAGGTTTTTAGACTATGTAAAAGGCTCAATTTCTGTATTAAATTTAAATATTTTATTTAAATTTTAAATTAAATATCAATATAAAATATTTACAAAGATATAACATGTAAATAATAACAAAAATATTTAAGAAAATAATGTTACCATTGCAATTGTGTGCCCCTTCCTGAACTAATTTCCTTCTCCTCTGTCCCTTGGGGGTAATCACTTTCCTGAATTTTGTGTATTTCATTTTCCTGCTTTTATTTAGAGTCATACCACATAAGGTTTCATCACTAAGCATATTTTAAACTTTATATAAATAAAACAATACTGCAAGTATCCTTTGACATTTTGTTCAACATTGTATTCCTGAGATTAATTCAAATTATTGCATGCAGCTCTGATTCATGCATTTTCATTGCAGCATTACACTATATAAAAGTAACACAATATATTTATCCATTTCCTTTGTTGATGGACAATAAGGTTTGTTTCCAGTTTTTTCTATTACCTAATGTTACTAACAATTGTGCACAGCTTTCTTGGTGCACATATGCAAGAGTTTCCTATGGGGATATAATGAGATATATGTGTGTGTGTGTGGGTATATATGCGTATATACATGTAAAATGTCAAAATTATATGTAATATATACATGACTATAATATGTAATATTTGTCAAACTATTTTCTGCTGTGCTTTTTATCAGTTTATACTTTCACCAGCAGCATTTCCAATTGCTCTATATCCTTGTCAATAATTGATATTAGACTTTAAATTTAAATCAAGATGGTAGGTTTATACTAGTATCTAGTTGTGGTTTTAATTTTCACTTCTCCAATTAACAATGAGGCTGAGTACATTTTTGTTTATCAGGCATACTGATAACTATTTGTGAAGTGCTTGTTCAAGTCTCCTGTCCATTTTCCTGTGGAGTTGCTTGACTTTTTCTTAGCCGAATGAGAAATAGTTCTTTATATGTTCTGGATATTAATCCTTTGTCAATTAATGTTGCAAATATCTTTCCCCATGAGTTTTTTCACTGTTCATGCCTTCTGATGAACAGTTTTCAATTTTAATGTATACTATTTAACCACCTTTTCTTTGTTAAAAAGTATTTTTCATACTGTTATCACCAAATATGAAAAAGATTCTTAATACAAAAGCTAAAATACTGCACTATATAAATTGGGGGAATATTAGTTCTATCATAATTTATTTGTTATTAAATAACAGTTCATATTAAAAATGGTGGCTCAAATGATTATTTAAATGATTGTTCTGCTCTGTTCTGGGTGGCAGTTGACTTACTAAAAACTTAGTTTGTTGGCTGATAAATCTGGAGCTACAAAAAGCACAGATTTCTGAAAAGTTTTGTATAATTTATCACTTAAGTGCGATAAAACATCAGTGAAGATTAGTTGCAGGAACACCTTTGCAACATCTGAATGATAATGGAGGTGATGTCATTTGTTTATCAAAAGAGATATGTATGTATAAGCACAGAAAATGCCTATGTAATGGTAGTGAGTGAGGGTTGGGAAAAGAGGAATTTTTTCACTTTTCACATCTTAATATCATACCACAAGTATGGATACCTTTATAATTAAAACCATGCCTGATATTCTTCAAGCTGAATTGAAAATTATTGTAAAAATATAAAAATATTATAGCAGTACATGGTATGAAAACTGTAATTTTACTATACTGCAGATAATACTAATTCTATGTTTTCATGTAGGATTTGGGAGTCTTATAGCTGCTCTTAAAATATACTAAGAAATATTAGTTTAAAGATGCTAAAACATTATCACTTGAAAATGCCCCATTATTCTTAAGAATTTTTGGAGGATCTTTAGACAGAGTGTGGATCTTGTTACTTCCAAAATGAAGAGGCAGAATATATCAGCATTATAATTCACATGTAAACATCTCTTAAATCTAAATTTAGGAGAATAAAAATTTTAATTTTGGTAAGGCAAGAGAATAAAGCAAATAGCTAATAATGATATTCACTGTGACTTAGATCTAATATATCTACTTTAAGTTAGTTCTATGTCAATTTTCTGATAAATCTTAAGTTTTAAGATACTTATATTGGATTCAGTATTTAAAGATCCTGCCTGAGTGGGATTATTCAGCAAAGACAGGAAATCTTTTTTGAAACTTCTCTGCCCTGTCACATGATGGTGTTTATGATAAACTTTGTATTCTTAAATCACATCCTGATAAAAATGTGCTAGTTGAGTAGGTCAAAAGGAAACTTTCTAGAGGTCAGACGTACTAGAATGTATATAAGATTAAGGTAATTCAAACATAGTAATAAACACATAAAAATGCACAACTGCATGGTTTAATTTGGAACAAGGATGCAGAGATTATTTTTGCTGATAATGTTTGAATATTAGAAAAGTCACTGAAGGTCAATAAAACTGCAATATTCCAAATGAATTACTTTGAGATATGCCAACAGATAGCTAACAAAATAATTAAGTGAACTGAGTTAGTCACTGATAAAAATGATGCAAAAATGTGTTACTTATAAGAGTTTTAAAAAATTTATTTAACATTCAAATACAATGTGATTTAATATTTGTATATTTGTATGGTTTCTCATATAAACATATCAACAAACCAGAGAGAAATTTAGTCAAACCATGTGTACTGATGATTTGCAAAGTAAGTTAGCATAGATGTATGTAACTAGTGTGTGTGCATATGCAAATTTATCATATTGCTACTTAGAATCCACCATACAGAATGTGAATGCATTAAGTAATTTTCTTATGAGAAAATATAATTTGTTGAAATAGGTGTGCCTTTTGAAATTTATATCAAGAGGGTAAGAAAAAAGGACCTTGCAAAATGTTTTGTTGTTGTTGTTGTTTCCATTTCTAGAAATACTTGACCTGGACTATTTCTCTTTTTGTCCCTTTCTCTTGCCTTCCCCCTAACCTTGATCCTTAATCTTGATGTTCATCTACCTACTACATCTTCAACTAATCTCTCTGGTTCAACACACACTGCCATTTTTTAGCAACCATCACATCGAATTTTCTTCTAACCCTCTATGTTTTCATTTTGGCAATGCAGTTGTGGGATTCATTCATTCAACATCACAAACAATAAAGAAACAAAAGGGGTAGCTTAGTGGTTAAGACCTGGAGCCTGAAGTCAGATGGCTTGTGTGTATCTTGGCTCTGACAATTATTTATTAGCCATTAAACTTGGAAAGATCACTTAACTTCTGTGTACAAGTTTCCTCATCTGTAAAAAGGGAGTACTAATAATACCTACCCTCATAGGCTGTTGTGAGGAATGAACAAATCAGTATATATAAAAGTCTTAAACAGTGCCTAACATGTAATAAAATCATGTCAGTTGCTTTTATTATTGCTGTCATTGTTATTTCAGCATTGATGTGCCAAGCATTCTACTACATATTTGGATTATACTGGTGAACTAGATAGACAAGGCCTTTGGAAAAGTCATTTTAGATGTAAACTGTCTCCAGTTTTTCTATCTCAGATTCTTACGCGGACCCTAAGCAAGAAGTCTAGGGATGCTATCATGTTTAACAGTAGGTACCAAAAATGTTAAACTTAAACCATCAAGAAAAGATATAATTCTTAGGACTGGTACAGATAACAAAAGTCATGTGACTACTTCTCATTTCTGTTGCTATTACCACATTCCTGTCCTTTGTTTTGACATTAGTTCTATTTAATGGCCCGCACTTTACCCCTTTCCATCACTACAGCCTACAATTTTCAAATCCTAAACTGGTATAACTACAAATAACTTCTTTATAGTGAAGACTGATGATAATTATATAAGAACCAACTAGTTAAATGCCCCCAAATAAAAAGGAAACACCCTTGACTATACAGTCAATAAATTATAAGATGTGACCCCCTAAAAGATCAAAAGTTCTTAAAAAAAAAATACATGGCTATAATTACCCTATAACTGCACATTCTAAGTATGGTGGAAGTATTTTGCTTCAAAGTGACCATAAAAACTATAATGGGATGTTTTTAGATATTAAAAGGATCCTCTTTCCACTCCTTGTTTTCATTTACCCACTTCTCTTCATTTATAAATATTGCCCTCAGGGAAAGGAATTAATAAAACCTTAAAAGAGCTAAATTCTTGGCTTAGAATTCCACAACAAGATCTTCATAGTATGACCTTTTCTTCTGTCCTGAGATCTAGGTGCTTCATCAAGGAGAAAAATGGTTTTGTTTCAGTTCTAAAAGGACCTGATTTGGAAGATCAGAATCTCAAGCTCTGAGAATATACCACTGACTACCTTAGGGCAAGTTAAGAAATAGGGGCTACACTGCACCTCTTTCTTGCTTTCAGCAAATGCTCTACTGAAGATGAAGATAAGATGATTCTATAACCTTAGTGACTCTCTAACTTGTTGGTCTTAGCAGGGTACTTGGGGGAAATATATCAGGACAGTGAAATATTGGTAAGAGACATTCAGTTTACCAACAGATATACTTCCCTACCCTATAAATTCAGCTTTCATTTAACAAAAAATTAAAGTTAAATATAAAAATAAAACCTTAAAAGATCTAGAAAATATATAAACAAATACATAATCATGGGATGAAAAGACCTTTCTAAGATTAGCACTGTAAGTATACAAAAAAATAAATAAATAAAGGATACATTTCACTGAATAAAAATTCAAAATTCACATCAAGAACAATAAGTTAAAATTGTTGCACCAGTTTGTTATGTATATGCTATATACATATTAATATGTTGTATGAGGTCTGTCCAGAAGGTATCCAGCCATGTAATATGAAAAAGAGACATTTAAGAAACATTGTACATATGACAATAATGCCTCAGTCCCCTTCGAAGTAGGCACCTTGGGACCTCACAGAGTTCTCCAAATTGCCATCAGCTGCCCCATCACATTTTCCTGAATCTCATCCACAGTCTGAAATCTCTTCCCTTTCAAAGGTAATTTTAGTTTTGGGAAAAGCCAGAAGTTGCAGGGCATCAAATCTGGGCTGTAGGGAGGCTGAGTCACCTGGACGGTTTGTCGTTTCACCAAAAAACTCTGCATGAGTTGTGATGCTTGAGCGGGCACCTTGTCATGATGAAGCCATGGATTACCAGTTACCCATAGCTGCAACCTTCTGAATCACCCAAATAGTTTCTGTGGAGGAATGTTCAAGCTTAATGCAAAATTTGATGCAGATTTGTTGCTCTACTCACTCAGTCATCTGGAATGTGATGGCCACACAGTACACATGTTCACTCAGTGGCATCTACCACCCCAACTGACTAGCTCAGTGAAGTTGTCACTGTTCATGCATGCGCTTTCCAGTCCACCCTCCTTCGCTGCCAAGTTACATCAATGTCACGCAAACTGTTCTCAGTATATTAACACTGGTGGGCTTTTTCCAGTCAGACCTCGTATATATTTTATATAGAACAACAATAAAAAATAAACTAAAAATTAAGAGGGGCTTAGTTGGGTGTTTTTGGCTCTGAGTCTCTTATAAAATTGCAATTAAGTTATCAGCCAAGGTCTAGAGTAATTTGAAGGCTTGAGTGGGGCTACAGAGTTTGCATCTAAGATGGCTCACTCACTTGGTTCCTGGAAGAAGGCCTCAGTTCTTACGCTAGTTTTTGGCGATAGACCTTGCTTCCTAACCATCTACCCACCTCCATAGGGTTGCTTGAGTGCCCAAGCAAAATGTTGCACTCCTTCTCCAAGTTTAATGAGTTTTGCAAAACATATACACACATATAATTACCACCACAGTTAAGATACAGAACTTTTCTATCATCCAAAGAGTTCCATCAGGTACCTCTCTTCACTTCTGGACTCAGTAGTGTTTTTTTGTTTATTTTTAACATTATTCATGAAACTGTTAAAGTTATATATATCGTTACAAAAACATCAGTGTATTGGGTTACCATGTAAACTTATTTCTTGCTGAGCAGCCCATATTTGAACAACTCAGCATCACAGAGATGAAAGAACCTCAATATGCATAGAATGTGAGGAGAGTCAAGATGGAAGTTACATCCTCCTAACAAAGTTGCTCTGATGTAAGCGTCTTAGAAACGGCATCATTCTCCAGTTTTTAAATTTTCTTAGAAACAGTATCATTCTCTAGTTTTTAAATTTTCTTCATCAGTTTGTTGATCTGGAATTTCTCTTCCTATTAGAGATTCTGTTCTAGTTTGTCTTTCACCTGCTACACCTGCATCGATTTTCTAGGGAGCTAGAATGAAGAACTCTTTTTCCTTTTTATAATTTATAACAATGGCTTCTTTCTCCTTCTGCAAAGGAGAAAGTTGGCTTTCTGTTATTGTTAAAGAGTTTGTATATTCTAGAACTTCATATAAATGGAATTGCATAGTATGTAGCTTTTGTGTAAGGTCTCTTTCACTTGGCATGTTTTTGAGATTCATTCCTGTTGTGTCTATCAGTAGATCATTCCTTTTAATTGCTGAGTAGAGTTCCATTATACATATAAACCTCAAAACTACTCAATTATTATTATACTTTGAATTTCGTCCATAAAATATTTGTGGACATTTGTTTTTTATCTGTTGCTATGTAAATAACTATATAATATCCTCATTTTGCTTCTTGGCTTGTAAGCTCTCAGATATTTCCTACCTAACCCTTTATAAAAAAGTTCGCTGACCTAACAGAATAGACATTAGCTGGGAACTTGCTGGAAATGCAGAATTTCAAACCCTACCCTAAGACTACTGAATCAGAATCTGGATTTTAACAAGATCCTCAGGTAATTTATATGCATATCAAAGTTTGCGAAGCACTGAATTTTTCCCCTCAGAATTCTAACAAGAAAATACATACTGTATATGTAAAAGAGTGTAAGACTGTGTGTGTTTATTGACAAGCCTAATAGAGTCATTCATATCATGATTTTCAGAAAATTATTATCTTAAATAAACTCATAAAAATATGGAGATGTATACAGGTTAGAAATTCTAATTCTTATTTTTAAATCACCTTTTTTAGATATAAAATATTCATTATTTTAAAATCTTAAGAGTATAAAATAATTTTTAAAAATTCATGTTAAAGCATTTTCCAAAAGAGCAAATGTAGCACAAATAACTATTCTGTCTTCTATACAAGGATGTGCCAGTGATTAGCAGAGATTAACAGATGATCATCTTCATGCATGTGATCAACAAGACCAAAGGTCACCAGGGTTTTAGTTTACCATATGCTGCAAAATTCATGCAGCAAACCTACTTGGCATGTGTTTTCATTATTCACACATATTAATAAACAAATTAGAGGTTAAAGAACAAATTATTCACTTGCATTCCTCTTAATTTTTGCTCAGTAAGTATCCAGAGCTGAAGATTTTTCTCTTCTCTATGCAAAGCTATTTTTAAAACTAGAGGAAGCTAATTTATATACATATATAATTACTTCAAATTTTCAGTAAGCAATATCAAACATCATTTTATTACTGAAGTCAGATAGATGCTCAGTTTGTAATCATCTAACCAATAGCTGTAATCCTTTTGGATTTCCCAGATAAGATTTGAAATTAAATTGTATTTATGCAATTACTATTTTAGCTAGAGTTTCATACTTTCATTGATTCAAGTTACTACTTGGGGTTCTTAATAAAATCCTTCAAAATAAAACATTTAAATCTCTTTTCTATATTTATTTAATTTGTGCTAGCCAGAAAATAGAAATTTGTCCCTTTCAAACAATCTTTTCCAGAATTTCTTGATTCACTTGGTATCTTTTTGCACACGTTAGTTCTAAATATATATCTGAACTCTAAATGACTTCTGTTCATATTAATAGTCCATAACAAGCTATTAAATCTTCCCTGAAACAACCGACAATATGCCAGAACATTTGCTTGGTATTTTGGTACTTTAATGAAAAGAACCTATAAACACCCCCAAAATAATTATAAAACAATTATTACTTCATTAATAAATATTGTGTTCTCCATTCATATATCAAATCTGAGCAATAGTCAGAAACTGTCACAGGAATTGTTCAAAGACAAGGATTTTTTCAAATTTATTCCATCTTATTTGATAATGCATATGTATTATGCTTAGAAAGAGATTATTTGGTCCCTTTAAATCCTCCAGATATTCATCTCAGTTCTAGTTTTGAAAATAAAGGTTGTTTTCATGTTATTGTAAACTCTTAGCAGAATAAAATAATATAAGAGTACATCTTTTTGTTTCCGTTTGGAGTTATACTAATATTTATTATTCAGTCTTCAGAGAGCTAGTTGAATTTGTGAAAAAACAAGTAGATAAATTATATCCTACAATATCTAGTTTAAAAACAAAAATATTAAATGATAGAAAAAATGTAATTAAAAGAGGGTTACATTTAAAATGTTGTGCTTCTCTGGAAAATACAAAAGGAAAGTAAAACACATAGAATCCAATATCAACAAAAATGTTATAAAGGGTATGCTAAATAAAATTCTAGGTTAAATATAAGTGACTAGAGGACTTACAGGTCATAATGCAATAAAGCCCTGGTTTTAAAAAGTCAACAAAAGTGTTTCACTCTGAAAGATACCCATACAAATTTGTAAGGTAATAATAGAGAAAAATAGAAATCATTAATGATGCATGAGTCAGAACATCAGTTTAGAGTAAAAGCCAATTACAATTATGGAATCTGCATCTGTTCATTACAACTTTGTCAGTTTTCCAGAATATGAGACTAGGCAGTTTTTACAAATGACGCAAATGGAAATGTGTTTAGAAACAGCTAAACAATGTGTGCAACATGCAAAAAATGCAATGTTACAGCTAAAAAGGAATTCACTCTTCTTCACATTACTATTTATATAGACTCCTCTTGGTTCTATTTCTATGGACTTGTTTCTTACTCTGTTAATTTTGCCATTAAGAGACTGACTCAACATTCCTTGAATGTTTAACATTTCTACTACGTTTTCTATTAGACTACAAAACATTTGCTTCCAAGGTGTATGGAATAGCTTACAGAGAATCTAAATGATTTTGAAAAACTGCATTAAATTTGCCTGATGAGTGTGTGACAAATGTTTAGATGAATAATCTTCTTAAGGCCATTTCTAATTCATGGATGCAGTTTTCTTGAAAATCAATGGACCTTTTAGGACATGTCATATTTAGCTGCAAAGAGGCTGGTGTGGATTAGTAAGAAAATTCAATTTGAGCATATCAAGCAGACCAAAAATGACAAAATGATACAAAATAATAACAAAGGAATCAATCTAAAGAAAGTTAAGTAGCATTCTAAAGATCAGATAAGAATTTCCCAAAGGGTGTTCCATGATACTATAGTCCTTTACAAACTGTGAAAAATTGGTTTTATCATTAAATGAGCAAAAAAAATGCTGGGCATTGTGCTTTCCCTAAGAGGTTCACAGTGCACAAAAACATATGAAAGGCTGTGTTAGCAAAATGCAGAAAAATAACCAAGCTGATTTTACATGAAATTCCTACCTTAGTTTGAAAATTTTAACACATTTTTTTTTCCCACAGAAGACAATTTGGAGCTGCTTTAATATGTCTAGAAAGCAAAATGTTAAAAAGTAAAAGTGGCCCAGATGTGAAAAATTATTAAGTTAAAAAATGATCTAAGGGAATTTAATATAAAAGAAACTGTAGGGGAGTTCTTCCTCTAGCTATTATTCATTCATTCAACAATACTTAGCACAGATAGGGCCAAACATTGTGTTAGGAACTGGGTACATGGTTTTGACTTTCTAGAAAGTTGTTCACATCCCCACCCTAACATTTCCCCCCAAAAGACTAGGAATCTTTTTGAGAAAGACTTCTGTACATGAGTGAACTGCCAATTTCAACTCATGTAATGTTAAAACCGTGTTTTACAAGCACTAACTTACTTAACAATCAAGAAAATAACTAAATGCTGATAATACAAAAGCTCTGTCAAAATTGAAAAGTGAATATAAATCAGTATTTGTCTAAGTTAAGCATAACAAAGCAATGTCAGTAAAAATATCTTTTTCTTAATAATGGGCATGAAATGTATTATAGGATAATCTAGTGTTTCAAATATGCATATGATATATAATCTTTGCTTTTTAGGAGTATAATGATGATTCAGGTATTTTAAATAGCTTTATGATATTCAGGAGATAAAGAACACCATAAACCACATGATTTTTAATTAAATCTTACTAAAACTGCAAAACAATCCCATTTTTATTAGGTGACATGTTCACTTGGAATATAAACCAGCTTGGAGGGTTCTTACTATTCAAATCTGGGACAATTTGAGCATAAAATAACCAATGAAAGTAATGGATTTTAACTACAGAATGAAAGAATCCATGAGTACTTACCAATAAAAGTTAATAAAGGAGAGGAAGTTTTTTCTTAAAGTAGAATTCCAACAAAAAAAAAGTGATAGAAATTATAGAATTAGAAAAAAAATGTTTGTCATGAAATAAAAAGAAAGATGAGTAATTACCCTAGACTGGAGGAGGCTAATAGAGACGTGACAGCTAAATGCACTAGGGATTCTGGACCAAAATTAGAACAGTAGGATATTTAACAAAATTTGGAACAACTCTTTTTCTTTTGCTATAAAGGGCATTAGTGGAACAACTGGCACAATTTTAATGTCTAGAGCATTACTGTGTGACAGAACTTTATGCAATGATGGAAATGGTATATATATACAGTAGCCTCTGGCCTGCTCAGTGTTTGAAATGTGACTAGTGTGACTGGGAAACTGAATTTCTAACTTACTTAATTTTAAATAGCCACAATTAAATTTGGCTAGTGGCTATCATGTTGGACAGCGTAGGTTTATAGATTAGAAAATAGCACTATGTCAATGTTAATTTCCCAATTTTGAAATTTGTATTGAGATTGTGAGACTCCTTATTTTTAGGGAACACATAGTGAAGTTTTTAGAGATTCTGGGGCATTTGTGTGTAACTTAAAGACTTTAACAAGTCTCAGAGAAAAGAAAAGAGAGAGAGAATGCTAAGGTGAATATGGTGAAGCGTTAATATTTGGAGCATCTGGGTAAAGGGTATATAGAATTCATTGTACTATTTTTTTGCGACTCTTTGGTAAGTCTAACACTATTTGAAATTAAAAGTTAAAAACAAGAAAGGAATAAAAAGCTGCATAAAATTAATGTTATTTTAACTAGAATTTATTTGTAAATATAAACGAATCAAGTTTCTATTCATCTCCATATTTTTCACTTAGTTTCTGAAGTATGAACATTCAACTATTAATTCAGTTTTCATAATGAAACTCCTCCATCATTCTATAAACAAACATTCACTTACTGACCAAAAGTGTGTAATATGTTATTCTAAACTTTTGTAGTAAGTAGAGGAAAAAAGATAATAGAGCTCAGATTTCAGCCTAAGTACTAAATATTAAAAGCAACAAAGGTATTTAAAAGTTAAGGTCATTCAGGAGAATACAAATAACATTTTAGGCCTCTCTGAAGATGTGGGACATATAGTCATTCCCATAGAATAAAATGTAAAGTCTTGTAAAGAGTGAGATTTAGTGGGTTCATCCTTAGGAAAATAATTTTTAAATGCCTATATATTCCAGCTATATATGAACAAGCAAATGTCAATAATAAATAATGCAAAAGTCATTAAATAGAAAATCTGAACAATAAGGAAGAAAAATAATCTAAATTAATTTCAAATCAGATTTCTGTTTTTCTACACACTCATTAATCCAGTATAATTAGGTTTCTACTATCACTTCACTGAATCTGTTTTTAGCAAGATCATATATGTACTTTTCAATACTTTTTTGTCCTTAATGTTTACATGTTTGACAATATGAGGTCTGTCTGGAAAAAGTCCAGCCATTGTTAATATGAGAACGGTTTGTGTGATATCAGTGTAACCTGGCAGCCAAGGAGAGTGGACTGCAATGCACATGTGTAGACAATGACGACTTCACTATACACTATACTTGTCAGTGGTGTCAGTAGGTGCCATTGAACGAGCATGTGTACTGTGTGGTTGTCACATTAAAAATGACAGAGCAAGTAGAGCAACAAAATCCGTATTAAATTTTGTGTTAAGCCTGATCATACCTCCACGGGAACTATTTAGATGATTCAGAAGGCTGCAGCTATGGGCAACTGGTGATTGGCAGCTTCATCAGGACAATGCACCCACTTGTGCATCACTTCTCATGCAGAGGTTTTTGGCAAAACATCAAATCACCCAGGTGACTCAGCCCCCCTACAGCCCAGTTTTGGTGCCCTACAACTTCTGGCTTTTCCCAAAACTGAAATCACCTTTGAAAGGGAAGAGATTTCAGACTAGACTGTTGATGAGATTCACCAAAATGCGACAAGGCAACTGATGGCAACTGGGAGAACTATGTGAGGTCCCATGGTGCCTACTCTGAAGGAGCCTGAGAGGTCAGTGTCCTATGTACAATGTTTTTTGTATCTTGTATCTTCTTCAATAAATGCCTCTATTTTTCACATTACATGGCTCAATACTTTCTGGACAGACCTTGTATAGACTACTCTTTCTTGAAACATTCTTTTCTCCTGGCTTTAATGATGTTTATTTCCCATTTTCCTATCTCTCTTTACTCTGCTTTCATATCCTTTGCATGCTCTCCTTCCTTTACTCATTTCTTAATTGTTAATATTTTTTAAGATTCTGTTCTAGATGCATATCATCTCATTTTATAATCTATCCTTGGGTGATTTCATCCCATATTCCTTCCTTCAAAAACTATGTGTTGCTCAGATGGGAGTGATCTAAAAAATCCTATCCTAAACCATTCCTGAACTCCATACCAACAAATGGACTCACGGGCATATCTAGGTAGATATCAAAAACTAAACTTATCATTTCTGATCCGTGTGTCTCCCCCGATACTGCTCTTCCTTTAGTCCCTCTTAAAAAATGGCACCACCATTTGCTCAAGTTAGAAGCTGGGAGTTACCTCTGATTTTTCCTTCTCTATTACCTCAGTTAAAAAGATCATCAAGTTTTGCCCTGGCTGGGAGGTTTGGCTGGTTGAAGTGTCATCCCATACACCAAAGGGTTGCAGGTTTATTCCTGGTCAGGGCACACAGCTAGGTTGCAGGTTAGATCCCCAGTCTAACATGTAGGGGGTGCAGCTAATTGATGTTTGTCACATCAGTGTTTCTCTCTCTCTCTCCCTCTTCCTCTCCAGGATCAATGAACTTATCCTTGGATGAGGATTAAAAAATAAAAATACAGGATCATCAAGTTTTGTACATTCTACCATTTATAGTAGATTCTTATTATTTGTAGTAGAGATGCTCTACTAAAGGTATAAAGTAAATGTTACTGACTGGGTTTCTTTCTCCTTTTTTTAATGTAGGCATTTACAGCTCCCAGTAGTTTCTTATACTTAAGAAAATGAAAGCCAAAGCAGCAGCAAACATACTGTTTCAGGTGGCCTCAGGTTAGTTGAGGGAAGGAATGGGCAAAGCAGAGAGGCCTGAAATAAAGGACTATGTCTACTGAGATTTTTGGCTACGGTTACCTACACATGAGACAAACAAGAATCAGCTAAACTGGAAGCCTAAGGCTGGAGAGAGTTTTTTTAATAACTCATATACCTTACTTATAAAAATGTCTATTTAACCACTAAAGTAAATGATGGGCTCCCCAAAAAGCACCAGTAGGTAGTGGCTCCCAAAGTTGTACATCTTACAAGAAGGACATATTCTTTAAGGTGCATTTTAATGAGGCTATGGACAAGAATCTCATAGACAGAAAATCCAGTGATCACAGAATGGAAAAGAGGGTTCCTTCCAACAAAAAGAAGTGGGGTGAAAGGAGAAGCAGATAGGCAAGGTTTTTCTGTATGTGGAAAGTGGTAATGGATATGTGGGCAGTCTGTTAGTTATCTATTGCAGTGGAACAAATTATTACAAACTTAGTAGCTTGAAATAATGCACCTATATTATCTCACAGTTTCTGTAGACTCAGAGTCGGAACATTGCATAGATGGACCCTCTGCAAGCCTATAATCAAGGTGTTCACTAGGGCTACATTTTCTTCTAAAAGCAGCACTCAGTTCCTTCGGATTGTATGGCTGGGCACTATATAATATCTGACCTACAATAGTCAGACATCACAGAAAAAACTGTGCCTATACCCCCTCCCCCACCAAGCCTGGATGGAGAGCCTAGTTGTGCACTCTGACCAGGCTGTAACAAGACACCCTGTCCTGCAAGTGTTCGAGGCCAGGCAAGTTCACATGGGGTCTGGGCAGACAAAAAAACATATGAGGAGCTGAGCCCTCGGGATGTCTGACATGCATTTATTCTGGGGTGGTGTGATCCACATGTACCACAAGCCATAAGTTACTCTGTGGGAAGTCCTAACCCCCTTATATACTAAATGCACACAAAGCTGGCAAGGTGCCAGTACTGGCCTTCCGTGCACACAAGGCCAGCAAGGTGCCAATGTTGACTTTCTAGTTATATAACAGAGCTTCATTCTACACATGTGGGCCCTAACTTAAGGTTATATGAACACTGCTAAGTTATGTTTGCCCAGATATCTGACCGACTGACTCCACTTTCCTCAACACTGCCGAGGTGGTGTCAGAGACCAATAAGGAGCCAGAACTTTCATCTCCCTGGCTGATAATGAGCCCAGCCATGGGATATCAGTGGAGGCCTTGTGGGGAGCAAGGACTTTCACACCTACCCAGCAGTAAAGAGCAGCCCACCTTATCCCTAGGGAATCAATGTAGGACAATTTGGAAACACAGAACTTCTATCCCCACCTGGCAGTAATGAGGTAAAATGCTCCTTCTCCTGTCGGACAGGTACCAGAGGAAGCCAGCTAAGCAACAGGTTTAAATAATATTTAGTCTTCTACTATAATTCTGAACAAAAAAATGTTTGGGTTTCAAATGAACGTCACTCATCACACCAAGAACCAGGAATATTTCAGAAGAATTGGCAGAAATTCTGCACACACTTTTTCAGAAAACAGAACATGGAACACATTGCAATTCATTTTATGAAGTTAAGAATACCCTGACAGCAAAACCAAAGACAGCATACGCACAAAAAATCTATAGATCAATATATCACTCATTAATACATATGAAATCCTTAACAAAGTACTAGCAAATACAATTCAGCAATACAGAAAAAGATTTATTCACTATAACCAATTGAAGTTTTTTCCAGGGATGCAAGGCTGGACCAATATTTGAAAATCAATGTGTTCCTACATATTAACAAGATAAAAAAAATCACATGATCATATGAACTGATGCATAAAAAGCATCAATTTGATAAAATTCACTACCTACTTCATGATATTAAAAAACTCAGAAAAATAGGAATAGAGGGAACTTCTCCAACTTGATAAGAGTATCTACAAAAACCTACAGCCAGTGTTACAATTAATGGCAAAACTGAATGCTTTTGTCCTAAATAGGGAACAAGGAAAGGATGTAAACCACTACTCTTTAATATAGTGCCAGGGCAAAAAACTAGAAAAAGTAAATAAAACGCATAGACACTGAAAAGAAAGAAAACTGACTCTATTTGCAGATGACATGATTGCCTGTATAGAAAATCCCAAAGAATTTACAAAAAATCTAGAATAAGTGGGTTCAGCAAGGTTGCAGGATACAAGATAAACTGTATAAAAAAACCAATAGTACATCTTTTTTTAAAAAGTATATTTTATTGATTATGCTATTAAAGTTGTCCCATTTTTTTTTCTCCCCTTTATCCCCCTCCGCCAGGTATCCCCATTCCCTCCACCCTTAGTTCATGTCCATGGGTCATACATAGAAGTTCTTTGGCTTCTCTCTTTCCTGTACTATTCTTAATCTCCCCGTCTATTTTGTACCTATCAATTATGCTTCTTATTCCCTGTACCTTTTCCCCCATTCTCTCTGTTCTCCCTCCACGCTGATAACCCTCCATGTGATCTCCGTTTCTGTGATTCTGTTCCTGTTCTAGTTGCTTAGTTTGTTTTTTTAGGTTCAGTTGTTGATATTTGTGAGTTTGTTGTCCTTTTACTCTTGCTAGTTTTGATCTTTTCTTAGTTAAGTCCCTTTAATATTTCACATAATAAGGGCTGGGTGATGATGATCTCCTTTAACTTGAACTTACCTGGGAAACACATTGCTGACCTTCCATTTTTAATTATAGCTTTGCTGGATGTAGATGTCCCTGCTTTTCATCACTTTGAATACTTCTTTCCAGCCCCTTCTTGCCCATAAAGTTTCTTTTGAGAAACTGGCTGATAGCATTATGGGAACTCCTTTGTAGTTAACTCTCTTTCCTCCTGCTGCTTTTAGGATTTTCTCCTTATCTTTAATCTTTGGCAATTTAATTATGATGTGTCTTGGTGTGTTCCTCTTTGGGTCCAACTTGTGTGGGAATCTCTCTGATTCCTAGACTTGTATGTCTATTTCTTTCACCAGATTGGGGAAGTTTTCTTTCATTATTTTTTCAAGTAAGTTTTCAATTTCTTGCTCTTCCACTTCTCCTTCTGGCACCTCTATTATTTCAATGTTGGAACATTTAAAGTTGTCCTAGAGGTTCCTCAGCCTCTCATTTTTTGGAATTCTTGTTTCTTCATTCTGTTCTGGTTGAATATTTATTTCTTCCTTTTGTTCCAAATCGTTGAGTCCTGGTTTCCTTCCCTTTACTGTTGGTTCCCTTATATTTTCCTTTATTTCACTTTGTATAGCCTTCACTTTTTCCTTTATTTTCATCTATAGTCAATCATTTCTATGACTGCATCCTTATTACCAGTGTTTTGAACTCTGTTTCTGATATGCTGTCTATCGCCTCATCGCTTAGAACTTTTTCCGGAGTCTTGATCTGTTCTTTTGTTTGAGCCATATTTCTTTGTCTTGGCGTACCTGTGATGTTGTAAGGGGTGCAGCCTTGGGTATTTGCCAAGGTAGGGCAACCCACTTTGTTGTGCTGTGGTGCTGTATGTGGGGGAGAGGTCAGAGAGGGAACAATGGGGCTTGCTTGGCTCTCACCCTGCTTCCTGTCACTTTCTCCGCTTCCCACACATGAATTGTACCCTTTCAGGTGCTGCCCTGGTGCTGATTCTCGGTTCGGTGGGCTTGTGTATGTTCTAGCACCCCATAGGCCACTCCAATGGATTCTCCTGTGAGACTGGCAGTTTCTCCCACCACTGCAGCCCCTACAGATTTTTACAGCCAGAGGTTTTGATGCTTTATTTTCTTGGTGATGGAGCCCTGGATTGTGCTGTCTGTCTCTCTCCCCAGTTGTTCCTCCCAGTTTATCTGCATGTGAAAGTAGGACCACCCAGTCTGCCAGCCGCTGTCTTGCCAGGCATCCTCTCAGCCTGTGCTGCCTGTCTCCACTCCTCCTACCAGTCTGGATGAATGTTTCTTCTCTAACTACTTGGTTGTCGGTCTTACATACAGTTTGATTTCCTGGCAGTTCTCGTTGTTTTTGTTTTTAAATTGGTTGTTATCCTTCTTTTGGTTGTGCAAGGAAGCAAAGCACATCTACTTATACCTCCATCTTGGCCAGAAGCCCAGCTGTACATCTATATACTGACAATAATCATGTGGACACCAAAACAAAAATACAATGCCTCTTATAACACTCAAGAAAAACAAAGTGCTTAGGTTTAAATCGAACAAAGCATTTAGTATCTAGATGCTAAAAGTATAAAACACCGATGAAGAAAATAAAAATCCTAAGTAAATGGAGAAACACTATGTTCACGGATAGGAAGACTCAATAAAGTAAAAATGTCAATACTCTACTCCTCACATGTTGAAATACAAGTTTAATTCAGTTCCTATCAAAACCCCAGCAAGAATTTTTGTAGATACAGGCAAGATTATTCTAAAATTCATATGAAGGGTACAGGAGCTAGAATAGCTGAAACTATTTTGAAAAAATAAAGTGAGAGAAATCAATATGCTTAATATTAAGATGTTATATAGCTATAGTAATAAAGACTTTATTATATCGGTGGCAGGAAACACATGTAGACCAATGGAACATGAACGAGAATCAAGAAAAATACCTACACGAATGTGCCCAACTGATTTTTTACTGAGGTGCAAAAGCAATTCAATGGAGCAAAGACAGTTGTTTCAACAAATGGTGCTGGGCCAATTTAGCATTCATTATCGACCCACCCCCACCCCACAGCCCCCAAAGGATCTATTTCTAAGTTTCACACTTATACAAAAATTAACTAAAAATTCAATCATCAACTTAAGTGTAAAATGTAAAACTATAAAACTTTAGTACTGTGGAAGTAAGCAGATTTTACATTGTTTTGGAAACAACCCAGATGTCCTTTAGGGGGTGAAGAGTTAAACTGTAGTATATATACATACTATTGAATACTAATCAGCAATTTTAAAAAAAGGAGAAACTATCAATATATGCAATAACATGATGAATCTCCAGAGAATTATATTAAGTGAAAGAAGGCCAGTCCCAGAAGTTTACATGTTGTATGATTTCATTTATATAACATGCTTGAAGTAATAAAATTATAAAAGTGGAGAATAGATTAGTTTTTGTCATGGTTAAAGGACTGTGGTGGAATGGAAGTATGTATCTGTGAAAGGTTAACATGAGGAAGTATGTATCTGTGAAAGGTTAACATGAGGTTAACATGAGGAAGTATGTGTCTGTGAAAGGTTAACATGAGGTAATGGTAATGTTCTATATCTTGACTACTTTAACATCAATGTCCTAGCTGGGATGATGTGCTATACAGTTTTGCAATATGCTACCATAGAGGAATTGGGGTAAAGGGTACATGGGGTGTCTGTATTATTATTTCTTAGAATTACATGTAAATGTACAATTATCTAAAAAAACCCCATTTTTAAAAAATCTTCAAAAAATATAAAGAAAAAGGAAACTACCAAATAATTTTGCCTGGGGAAATCTCTGTACTGAATAATTTCATTGTTTAGCTCATATTCTTTGTGTTGAGTAATTAGCTTTGATACATGCAGAAAACTATCTGAACAAAATTGTATTGCTGAATATAGGATAGCTGATTAAATTTGTAAAGCATATGAAATATTCATTAAAAACTCTGATAACATGAAATATGATATTTCATATTATTGTATGCAAAATAGAATAGAATAGTCTATTCTTATTGTGATATTTCAGACAACTTCCATGAAGAACATTTTGCCCCTTAAGAACCATCTTACTGGTCTTCTACATTACTAAATTTCTTCTAGCAATACCTCATGACATTGTTGATCCTAGCTAATTTATAAACATTCTCGTCACCGTCAAGAGAAACTAATCGAAGTAACCACCTGTTACAGGTGGAAATCTTAAAACTCTACAAAAAATATTAGCTGAATACTTTTAGATTTTTTTTAAATCAAATGGATATAAATATCACTTGCTAACTGTGATCTTGACCAATTAATTTAATATTTTTGAGTCTTAGTTTCTTCATACATAAAATGGGATACTTCCTGTAACAAATGAAAAAGTAAACTAAGAGTATATAATTAATTTAATAAAAATAAGTTCCGATAATGATTGATAGTTCTAGGTTTAGGCATAAATAAGATAATGTCATGTAGGTAGCAATTACAGCATGCTGATCTTTAAAATCTCTTGAATCAAAGAAGGGTGTTTTGGGGGGAAAGAGGAACAGATTGTTGGAGTTGTCTCTGCAAATTAGCACAACTGGAGTAAAATCATAAAGGAATATTTGAAGATCTTTTTTAGTATAGACTGAAGCAAGATACCTGTTTTATGGGATACTCCTGATGATGATAAAGAGCACTGACACAGTCATTGTGTGGTGAGATACCAAGAATTAGAACTTGTCGTATTTCCATGTATGTTTTAGTTGAGTTTGCAAGAGTACTGACTGATGTAACCATCACTTTGGGATGCACATAGTGGCTTCGAAAACAGGACACTGTCAAAGTTTACTTTGCACATGATTTGCCATCTGTATTTTTTAAATTTTTTTTTAAATTTATTGATTTTAGAGAGAGTGAGGAAGGGTGGGGGGGACACAAGAGAGATAGAGCAAGAGAGAAAGAGACAGAGAAAGAGAGATTTGTTGCTCCTGTATTCATGCATTCATTGGTTGCTTCTTATATGTGCTCTAACAGGGGACTGAACCTACCACCCTGGAGCATTGAGAGGCTGCCCCAACCAACTGAGCTACCCTGCCAGGGCCTAATGTTGATACTAGATGTAAAAGCAGGAAAAATAGAAAGTGGTTAAAAACAAGAGGGCTGAGGGTAAAAATGTCTGGGTTTAATTAAATCTAATCTCCACCACTTCCCAACTATAAGACCAGTCAATTTACTTCATGTCCTTAAATCTGAATTTCCTCATCTAAAAAGGTGGACAAGAATATTGTAACATGTATGGAGTTCTTTGCACAATATCTTTCATATATTAAGAGTGCAATAAATATTAGCTATTAATCATAACCTTAGCTATTGCAATTACTCTTCAAGCTTAAATATAAAAGTGCTTACTGTGGTGGTATCTTCTTTGACAAGGTGAGATGTAAGGTGTAAATAAAACATAATTAAACTGCAAAAGGATACTAGAGTTGAAGTAGCTTGGAGGGTGTTTTGCCAGAATATGGGCATTATCCTAAGAAAATATTATGTATTCTGTGCCATAAATATTTGATAAAAATAATAATTTACTATTTAGCTCATTGATGGCACTTTTCAAGTATAAAAATAAATGAAATTATTATACTTAATAATAATCTTTAGATTCATAAATAATTTATTTTTAAATCTTAAAAAATTGTTTATCCTACCTAGGATATTAGTCAATTCATACAAACAATAAGAATTTTATAAACATATGAATTTGTATCATAATAGTCAAATAACCTATGTTTAGAAATCAAATTATAATAAATTACATTATGAAACACTTTTAAGATTAGAAATGAGATCCCTAAATATTAGAACATTTGGGCCTGCAAAGGAGAAATTAACTAAGAAATTCTATAATTGTAAGTAACAGCTGCACAGTCAATATTTAATCACTATATTGTGAGACAGTTCAGTAGTGGAAGACAGGATTAACATATTGCTTTAAAACATTCCATTACTTTCTGCATCTGTTTACTGATAATAAAAGACACAGCTGTTCTAAACGAAACACACTAACAGGTGTAAAGTGCCAATTTGGCATTTTACATAAAAGTTACTCTCTTCATTTCCTTTTGGAATATTCTAAAATTATACTTTAGCACAGCTACTACTAACTTTAAAAACTTTTTATACTCATTTGGATTATTCTAGTCATTGAGAAAAAGACAGGCTTTTTTCCCCCAAGAATTCAAGATTATTTTTAAACAGTACACATCCTGAACTAATTATAATTACCCCAGATGTTTTCCATAAAAATGGTCACACATTAAAAAAGGGTTTCTTTAGCAACTGTTCTATATCAAATTTACTGCAAAGAGCATCAAAATTATGAAGTAACACTATATCAGATTCACTATGTTTAAACTACAAATGATAATGAAGCTTGAGCTTATAATTTATTTTGACAAATACTCCAGCTACTCTGTAGCCATATGTATTTAATCCAAGGCCATGCGGAAAGTCAGTATTTTAATAAAAATTCTCAATCAATCTCCTAAAGCATGTCAAAGTAACCAAAATTTGTGAACGCCATAAATGGACTTTATAGATTTGGTTTTTGTTTTAAAAATATAACATACCACAATCAACTTAAAATGTTTTGAATTAAAAAGCTGACCCTATTCTAATAATTTAATAAACCTGGATAACAAATTTTTAAATTATATTGAATTATAACAGTGACATGCTAAGGCAATTACAAAATGTGATCGTTTTCTTTAAGGGTACAAGAATAAAACCTATAAAAGAAACTTTTAATATATTTGATTACAGAAAAATCAAAAACATTTATGTGGCAAAATATAATACCACCAAGAAAAATACCATAATAAAAGTGATTTTCTTTTTTTGTACTATATAGGACAAAGTTTTGCTCTCCTTAATATAGTTCTTAGAAAAAATATAACTATTCATATCTGAATAGAAAGAATGTGGTAAAGAACAGAACAGAGGGGAGGAGGAAAGGTATTCATAAGTGGAGAAACAGAACAACCAATTAACAAATGAAAATATTTTCATATTCACTAGTAAGCAATGAAATGCACATTAATATAATAGCAAGGTGTTTTACTTGCCTGATGAGCAAAGATAACTGGTGTTGGCAAAGGCGTGGTGAAATCTCCACTGAGAATTATTGCTGATGTGAGAGTTAATGACTATCATCTTTCTGGGGGGTAAATGTGATGATGTATAAAATGTCTATTTACAAGTTATATTCTTAGATTTGGACTTCTGGCCAAGATGGAGGCATCTTGGTAGATACACTTCATCTCCTTGTAAAACCAAAAGAAGGACAATAAATTTAAAAACAAAAAACCCAGAAATTCCAGAAAATCGAACTGTATGGAAGTCTGACCACCAAGGAGTTAAAGAAGAAACATTCATTCAGACTGGTAGGAGGGGCAGGGACAGGAAGCTGGGGAGGAGAGGATGTGGAAAGGAGGTGGCAGGTGGACTGTGGCAAGCAAGGCAGTGGCTGGCGGACCAGGTGGTCCCACATTTGTGGGTGGATAAACTGGGAGGAACAAGTGGGGAGTGGGAGAGACTGAGCAACCCAGGGTTTCCAGCACAGGAAAAGAAAGCCTCAAAACCTCTACCGGTAAAAACCTGTGCAGGTTGTGACAGTGGGAGAAAGAGCCAGTCTCACAGGAGAGCTCGTCTGAGAGACCCACAGGGTCCTAGAATGTACACAAACCCAGTCACCTGGGAATCAGCACCAGAAGGGCCCAATTTGCTTGTGGGTAGCAGGGGAAGTGATTGAAAGCTGGCCAAGAGCCAAACAAGGGGCACTGTTCCCTCTCTGACCCTTTCCACACATACAGTGCCAAGGCAGTGACACAGGTTGCCCCTGCTGGCAAATACCTAAGGTTCTGCCCCTCACAATGTAATAGGCACGCCAAGACAAAAAAAAAAATGTGGCACAAAGGAAAGAACAGATCAAAACTCCAAAAATAGAACTAAGTGATGAAGAGATAGTCAACCGAACAGATGCAGAGTTCAAAACGCTGGTAATCTGGATGCTCACAGAAATGGTTGAGTATGGTCGCAAAATAGAGGAAAAAGGGAAGGCTGTGCAAAGTGAAATAAAGAAAAATATACAGGGAACCAACAGTGAAGGGAAGGAAATCGGGACTCAAATCAGCAATTTGAAGAAGGAAGAAGGAAGAAACATTCAACCAGAACAGAATGAAGAAACAAGAATTTCAAAAAATGAGGAGAGGCTGAGGAACCTCTGGGACAACTTTAAAAATGCTCCAACATCCAATCACAGGGGTGCCAGAAGGAGAAGAGGAAGAGCAAGACATTGAAAACTTATTTGAAAAAATAATGGAGGAGAACTGCCCCAATCTGGCAAAGGAAACAGACTTCCAGGAAGTCCAGGAAGCTCAGAGAGTCCCAAGGAAGTTGGACCCAAGGAAGCACACAGCAAGGTACATCATCATTACATTACCTAAGATTAACGATAAGGAGAGAATCTTAAAATCAGCAAGAGGAAAGGAGAGAGTTACCTATAAAGGAGTTCCCATCAGACTATCAGCTGATTTCTCAAAAGAAACCTTACAGGCAAGAAGGGGCTGGAAAGAAGTATTCAAAGTGATGACATGCAAGGACCTACATCCAAGATTACTCCATCCAGCAAAGCTGTCATTTAGCATGGAAGGGCAGTAAAGTGTTTCCTAGGTAAGGTCAAGTTAAAAGAGATCATTATCACCAAGCCCTTATTAAATGAAATACTAAGGGGACTAATTTAAGGAAAAGATGATCACAAATATGAACCGTAAAATGACAACAAACTCACAACTATCACAAACTGAACCTAAAAACAAAAACAAAAACTTAGCAAACAACTAGAACAGTAACAGAAGCACAGAAACGGGGATCACATGGAGGGTTATCAGTGGGGAGGGGGATGGGAGAGAATGGGGGAAAAGGTACAGGGAATAAGAAGCATAATTGGTAGGTACAAAATAGACAGGGAGAGATTAAGAATAGTATAGGAAAGGGAGAAGCCAAAGAACTTATATGTATGACCCATGGATATGAACTAAGGGGGCAGGGTGTGGAATGCTGGTGGGAAGGGTGTGTAGGGCAGAGGGCAATAAAGGGGAGGGAAAAAAATGGGACAACTGTAATAGCATAATCAATAAAATGCACTTTTAAAAAAAGAATAAACTCCAAAAAGAAAAAAGAAAAAAAAAAACCCTAGCATTTAGCCAAAGGGTTATGTGCGCTCTTGTTATGTGCGCTCTTGTTAACCTGTTCTTCCAAACCAGTAGCATAAGCATCACCTGAGAACTTGATAGTAACGCAAAATATCAGACCCTATCCTAGACCTATTGAATTAGACATGTATTTTTACAAGATGCCTAGTAAATTCACAGGCACATTAAAGTTTAAGAAGTGTGGACTTAGGTCGTACCCATATACTAGTATACACAGAATATCCTCAAAGTTATCTGAGGAAACCTAGAAAACATGAAGTACTCTTCTTACAACCTTAGGAGAGAGAATAATTGAACATTTTATTTTGGTTTTAAGTGGGAAAACAGCTAAAACTTGACTGCTCCTACAAAATCTTTGACAAGTTGGAAAGTGCATGTGTGGAGAAGAGATCTTGTTTTTATCTGGAACATTAAGGATCATCACTCTGTATGTGGGAGAATGTTTACTCTATAACAGATTTTTATACGACTAGGAACGTAAGGAGAAAAGACCAAAAACACTGCAAACTTCCAAATAGATAATAAGTACCTTATACTACATTTAGCTATTTACATGTAAAGACACATGGTATTTTTTTTTTTTGCTGTTATTATTAGTGAGTTACTTATAATACACAGATGTTCCTCAACTTACAATGGGGTTACATTCTGATAAACCCATCATTACTTTAAAATAGGATTCCTAAGTCAAAAACGCATTTAATATACCTAACCTACTGAACATCACAGCTTAGCCTTGTCTACCTTAAACGTGCTCAGAACACATTTTCCAAAAAATGGTGGTAACATAGTACATGGTAAAGTATCAGTCGTTTACCCTCATGATCTTGTGCCCGAATGGGAGCTGTGGCTTGCTGCTGCTGCCCAACATCATGAGAGTATCATACAGCATATCACGTATCACTAGCTCAGGAAAGGATCAACATTCAAAATTTGCAAGGACAGTTTCTAGTGAATTTGTATTGCTTTTGAACCATTATGAAATGGAAAAAAAACCTAAGTCAAACCATTGTAAGTTGGGGATCTCCTGTATTTTGGGGCAGAATAGCATTACTGTCATTTATCAATGTCTCTAGATAAGATGAAAGCAAATTTAAAAATAAAAATGTCCCTTAATATAAAATAAGTTAACTTTAGAAAACATACCATTTTCTTCCAAAAATATGTTCAATCCATTCATAATTTCTTGCCTGTTTCTTCTTGTCATTTATTTCTATGATCTAAATTATAGAACATAATTAAAATGCCTAAGAGAAAGTTCTTAAAAGTGAAGTAAGTTCAACATTGAAGATAATTTTAAATCTTTCAACCATTAGTTTGTCTTGTTAAGCATCTGAACATAAATTAAACCTATAAAACTATATTTGAATATATAAGTCCTTTATAAATAAATATACAGGGTCTGACACAAATAACGCCCCCTTTTTATTACAAAATCTTTTATTACAAAATCACAAGCATTTAATTCCGTAAGCATGTAATTCTGCCTTACTTCTTGCCAGACCCTGTATTTCATTTAAGGAACAACTAGAAACTTCAGATTAGTTTCCAAAAGGCCTCAGATACAAGTCTAGATTAAAATGTAAACACTGTATTTAATCATCTTTCAAAAAGATACTGGTTTTCTAGTCTGTAAGGAACTTGGACAGGCTGAAATCATATTAACTTCTTAGTACACAAAGGAAAGGCAAATAACCCTCCATTCTTCTAGTAATCTATTACTACCATGAACTAATAAAATGGGGAGAGGTTTCCACTTTAATTCTATTATGGCATCATCCCAGAGACTCTGACGTGAAAACTCCTACAAGGCTATGAGGGCCTCGATGTCAGATAGATGTTCTCTATTTATTACCACAGAGCCTTTCTGCCTGTTTGGATCACTCATGTCGTCTCAAGCCTACTCACTTGGCTAAAGAGTATTCTGAACTTTATTGTGTCCTCTCCTGCTTAAAAACTTTAAGGATTTCCACATTCCTCAGAAGAAAATTTCCCAAACCCTTAGTGGTTTATGAGAACCTTTATGATTAAGGTACTGCCTATCATTCTAATCCAATCTTCATTTACTCAAGATTAGTGATGCACTGATAGAATTCCTTGTGCCCACCAATGTACTGGCATATCCTGTTCTCTTTACCTGTAAGACCCTTCTTTTCTTTATTCTAGTTTCTTCCCTAAGTTTCTCCAAGCTGGAAGTGGGTACCGCTCTGTGTTTCCACAGTATATTCTACATATCCATATAATACTTACGTCACACTGCAAGTTTCTTTCCTCCAGAGGGCAAGGGATGTCTTCTCTCTATATTGTGTTCAGCACCAAGTGTGACATTCAATAAATGTTACTGAATAAACAAAGCAATGAATATACCTGTACAACTACACTGGATAAGGAGGAGTTTGTTATAATGATTTCTAGTTCAATTTGAGTATGGTAGAAGAAATCTACCTTTTCCTTGATTGGTTTAAAATATTTCACAGAAAAAGTGGGCTTGGCAGAGGCATTTAAATATTGTCCATAGTAATATAGTGATAATTAACTAAAAGAGGTCATTCCATTCCTGCTAATAAATATTCAAGACAAAATAGGAAGATACAAAATTATAGAATCTTAGAAATGACTGTGTACTTGGGGGTCAAATTGAACATCTTCATTTGAAAAATGAAGAAATAAATGTCTAGAAGGACAGTCAAGGTGAGGGTTTCTAAATTTTAGTTTGTTTTTTGTTTACTGAGATGACAGATTTTAGTAATAAGAAAAAATATAGGTTAAAGAATTGGATTTGAGATTGTCAGGGAAACTTTGACATACAATAGGACAGTAGTTCTCCAAGTGTGGCTCAAATTTTATAACCACTGGGACAAGACTTAAAAAACTAAAGGTATCTTTACATTAATTTGTAGTGGTTTAAGGAGGAATAAAAAGTGTGATAAAAATAGGCAAGCAGGGAAAGCAATCTCAAGGCAGCAGTGATGAGAAGCCTACTGTGTGCCGCTAGTATAACAATGGTTCTGAAGATGAAAAATTTCAAGTTTAGGTTAGATCAACCCAAAGTTCTAGAAAAAGGTAATGATTATTCATGCTTATAAAGGGAAGTAGTTCACAATCTCAACATTTTTAAATTTGGCTTTGCAGGAACATTTGATTTTTTTTTCCAGTACTTAACCTTTCTTTAAGTTTATGGTAATATCAAAATTTAAAGTGGAACTAGTAGAGTACCAATCAGCTGTGGGGAAATCATTGAATAATTCTGGGTTCTACTTTTTTTTTTAATCTGTAAAATGGTTGGATTAGGTTACCTCAAAGATTCTCTTCGGCAGCTATGAATCCATGAATACTAGTTTGTCTGACTCAATCTAGAATGCTCCAACTCTAAGCACAAGTCTAGTTCATTTAAATGCTTAAATACAATTACTGGAATTTTAATTTGCTTGGCAACTTTGGGTGCCCAATAGGTCATACTCATAGTTTTAGAAATTTTAAGAAATGTAGGCTGTGGTGGGATAGACTGCAATATCTGCCACAAAATCTGGAGAAAATCAGTGATTCAAACAGCCTATAAAAATCACAAAAACCTGTCCATCTGAATTTGGGCCTAACATTTTTCACTATGTTCAACATCTAAAACATCATAGGCATTGTTGGACCATATATGGGTACTCTCAATGCAAAAGGTCCATGCAAAAGGGGCCTACAGGCCTTACCTCCGCATGGTTTGGCGTCAACCCTGTCCTATAGCCTGCACTATGATCCCATACAAGGCCCTTGGGTCTTAAGAGCACTTTGTTGTACTCGCACCTTAAGTCTTCCCTCTCCCCGGCCAAGCCCCAACCTTATTGAGGAAAACGGGCAACTGGGGTGAAGACACTCTTCTCCGTACCTTCCTGCCTCGCCTTTAATTCCCGGAGTTGGCTCTCCAGCCTACAGCAGCCATTACCTCGGCCCTGTGACCCACGGTTTCTCCTTCACTTCCGCTCACTTTATGCATTTCGTCTGGCAGTGCAGAGGATACCGCAGGGGATTGTGGGAGAAGGGGAGGGCCATGTGGGTGGCCCATGGGGGCGGGGCTTCGGTCGTCACCACCTTGGGAACCAGGAGGCGGGGCATCAACTGAACCATCCAAGGTTCCTGATCCTGCCCATCTCTGCTACCCCAGACTCCGGTTAGAAAAAAACGTTGCAACCCAAAGTCGATCTAGCATTCCTAATGGCATCAGGGAGTGCTTTATACTTTTCCTAATTTTTCGCAAATACTTACGTTGACCCTAATGACTCTTTAGGGCCTGTACTTCATTGCAGGCAGCATAAAGGTAAAGAACGTGAGTTCTGGGATGTCTCATTAGTATCTACAATTCTGTTGTGAAGATCAAATGAAATCATACAAGGTAAGTGCACAGTGTATGCAGCAAATAAACGGTAAATACCCGCTGTCATTACTACTAACTTGATTTGGCAGAATCCAGAACTGGAAAGGAAAATGAACAGTTTAATCATCGAAGAGGCCGTTTTAGGACCTCTTAACAGCAACAATATCAGCTGGAAAATGACTCCAAAATTTTGCTTAGGGCTGGTTCAAATGTATGAGGCAAGTTTTGTCATCCTCTATATCTTTGTGAGCTTCTCTTTCCTCAATTTACCCAGTAAACTAAAAAAGGATTACTCCCAGAAAGGTCTGAGAATGGCCCTCAATTTTTAAATGGGTTAATGAGGAATAGTATTTAGGTTATGGATAAAAAGGGCAATGTTCATAGGAGAAAGGCCTGGCTATAGGCAGAATTAACAGGTATCATAATTTGCACCTTTTATAACATAAGGGTCTTAAGAGTTAAAAAATTCTCCTTGAGAAATATGGGAGGTGGTATGAGTGCGGACACTGTATCTAGAATATTTTACTTTATACAACAAATATATTCATTGAAATCATGTTTCAATTTTTTTTTTGTATCTTGATATACTGTGGGACCTGGCTTTTCAAGACACATGAAGAATGAATAATCTTAACCTAAATTTTCTGTTAAACATGTAGATCTTTCCAAGGTCTCGGGCAAATTTTAACCCCAAATCCCAGTAATTCCCATAAGAGACAGCAACTTCTAAACTGTTACCTCCCAAATAGAGGTAAATGGAAGAATTCTCAGTTATGTTTTTTCTTCCTCTTCATTTTCTTACTTTCTCCCACTTCCTGTCTCAGCATCCTTCTTTGAACGATTGGCAACTTCTGTTAGATGTCAGCTGAGTCTGTATGAGTTTTACCTGTACAAGACTGCCCAGCGTATTAGTCAGCTCAGACTGCCGTAAAAAATACTAGACTAGTGCTTAAATCACAGATATTTTTCTGAGTTCTAGAGGCTAAAAGTCCAAGATCAAGGTTGGCTTCTTAAGGCCATCTTCTCTCCATATCCTCACATGGGGTGGGGAGAGAAAAGGAGAGCAAGCAAACTGGTAACTCTTCCTATAAGGGCACTAATGTCACCATTATGGCCCCACCCTTATGACTTCACCTAAACCTAATTACCTCCAAAGGCTCCATCTTCAAATACCATCACATTGGGGGTTAGGGCTTCAATATGAATTTTGGGGACACAATTCAGTTCACAGCACCTAGTACATCAACCACCCAAGAATATTGGGTTATTTTCCATTATGGTGTTTATAACCAATCATAATAAAGGCTGGTTCTTCAAAATAAAATGAATAGTCTATATTAGTTTATTTCTGTTAAAAATTTTTTTTCAATATACATACAAGCCAATGAATCTTCACTTATAAAAGAACTACTTAACACAGTACAGATATGGTTTAAAAACTGATTCGTATTTATGACCAAATCAATTTCAACAGTAACTAATTTTCTTAAACATGTTCAATCATGTAGCTTCTGGAAGACGAGTTAAATGATGAAAAAATGGGCGACCATGAACACACCCTTTAATTTCATTTCCAAATTGGTGCTTCATTCTATAGATGATGTCTTGGATGTCCTCTTTTGATAAGTACATGGGTAACTGTCTAGAGAGGCGCACTGCTTCTCCCTGTGAAGAGAAGGCCATACATTTTACTGTGATATTCGCTGAAGAAGAAACATGTTACTCCTGGCATGAATGAAGACAGAAAATTGATTATATTCTTTTTATTATTTATTCACTCAATAAATATTTATTAAGCACCAGTATGTGATAGTTACTTTTGTAGGTTCTAGAAATACAATGGAGAACAAGACAAGATTTTGCTCTTGTGAAATTCACATTTTAGTTCAAAGAAACAGAAAACATAAAAAGACAGAAAATTTCAGTGAGTAATATGTGTAAGATTAAACTGAGCAACACGATAGATAGAAACTAATTGTGTGGTTAGGAAAAGCTTCCTTGAGATGACATTTAAGCTTTTATTTAAACAAGGAACCAGGATGCAAAGATCATGGGTAAAGAAAAGCATTTAGGCAGGGGGAACAGAAAGAATCAAATGATCAGTGTAAGTGCAGCACAGTTACTAAAGGGAAGAAGGGGACAAGAAATGTCATGAAGCAAGAAGCAGATTACCCTCTATGAGGGGGTAAGCAATTTGGATTTTAATCTGAATGCACAGGGTAGTAACCAGGGGGTTTTTAAGCAAGAGCCTGACTTTGTTTTTACAATTCACACTTGGCTGCTTTACTAAGCATGATTTAAGGCAATCACTGTAGTCCTAGTGAGTGTTTTTTTTCTTTAAAGTAATTTTTTAAAAAGGTTTTATTTATTTATTTTTAGACAGAAGGGAAGGGAGAAAGAGAGGGAGAAAAACATCAATGTGTGGTTGCCTCTCATATGCCCCCTACTGGGGACCTGGCGCGCAACCCAGGCACGTGCCGACTGGGAATCAAACTGGTGACCCTTTGGTTCACGGGCTGGCACTTAATCCACTGAGCCGCACCAGCCAGAGCTAGTGAATGTTTTTGACTAGTGTGATAGTAGTGGAAATGGAGGGGGGTGTAAAGACTCCTGACATGAGTTGGAGGTAGTCAAGACTTGCTGATAAACTAGTTATGAGGGATACAAAATCATGGATCATGCCTGCATTTTTGGTATGATGGTACTCTTTTCTGAGATAAGACTAAGAGTTTGGGGGTAAAATAGCATTAGTAAAGCTGGGTTCTTTTAAGAATTATTTTTAAAAAATTGTTGTACTTTGAAGATCTTGCATCCTAACAGTCTCTCTAACCACACACCGTCTCCTATTATATTCCCAACCATCCTACTCCTTTATTCCAACTAACCTGTTCTTTCTTCCATTTGACCTTTAATCTTCACTATCCCTCCTTATTTTCTTGGCCCACAAGCACCCTTCCGTCATCTTTTCCTACTTATGTATAATGAGTAAGAAACAAAGGATACTATCTCTAGCTTCCTGCATTCTTTTTAGACTCCTACTAAAACCTTTAATCCCTCTCACAACTGAAATAGTTTCTTGTATATACAATGTGTTTAAATTTCTTCACATACTCTTTGTTCTTTCACCAGTCATATTGCTATGCCCAGCCTCTGGGTAAATTCTACCAAACACTATTACAGAATGACAAAACTACTGGCTGTACACAATACCAATGTTAGCGCTGATGAGCCCTCAATGGCACCTGAAAATCTTATTCTTCTCTAATCAAACTTCTCTCAAGAGTGCCAACAGCTCTTATTTTCAAATCTTTCCTACTATACCCAAATCCCCAATGTCTCTCCAGAAACTTCAGTCTCTGCAGATAACTCTCCCAGTCCTTTAACACATTAATCACACATGACTTCTGTCAAGTTTACCTCAAAATATTTTACATTCACTTTTCCTCCCCTCTTTGGCTTTTTATTCAAAGAACAATTTCTTCTTTCTAAAATTTATATCATATCCTATCTTCTTTCCTGCCTCTTTTGGAACAACTGCTCTCCAAGCTTTTATAGCCAATCTTTTCTAACAAATTCAATACATACATGCTAATATTTTTTTTCTTCCTTTCACCATCATATGACTTGCTGCCTACACTTTTTCACCACTACCCTACTCCTTGACCACTGGTAAATAAATGTCTTTTATCCCTACTATTTTTCTATTATGGGTGTCTTCAAGGTTATTATTGCCATTTGGCAGTCACATCTAGCAACTAGTACGCTATGAAAAACGTGATACTACTTACTTATATTTAAATTTCTTTCCTCCCTTGACTTTTTATATCCACCCCTCTCTTGGTTCTCTTTTTAGTCTTTGATCTTTCTGTTTCATCTAATTTGACTTGACCTTAAATAAAGCATTCCTGTGGTTGTGGTTCTGATAGAAGTTCTCATTTTTCCTAGACTATCCTCCTTAAGAATTACATCCATTATTACCTTGATGTAATGAGTGGTATAACTATTAGCAAAAATATTTATATCTAATCCCAACACCTTTCTTCTGTTACTTCAGAAAACCTACTTCTTCCCAAATGGTTCTTAAGTACACAAACCGACCTACAACTCCTTCAGCCTTTATTTAAGTTAATATTAACTCTTTCACAAAACGAAAGTTTCATTTTCCATCTCTAGAAACTAGCTATGTTGAATTACCTCAAATAAGCTGGGAAGTTCCACAAGACAGAGCTCTTGAAGGATTCACAAAATGCTACTGAATACAATCTTCAGAAATGGTAAAAAGTGGACTTCCCTGTTGAGGAAGTCTGACCCTCCAAATGCAACGGGCAGACTACAATTGTAGTCTAAACTGGAAACAGCTCATTTTTTAAAAGGAAGAAAATAAATTTTATTAAAGATCAGGTTTATTTTTAAAATAATACCTTAAGGGATAAAATCTCAAATATGGAGACAATTACTGTTGTTTTCCCACCGCTATCTTATGTTTGAATATTTAAAAGTTGCAGTCTTCCTCCATCCTCTATTACCTTTTATTTTTTTAACCAACTGCTACAATTTCTCATTTGTGGTAGACACTGCTAGAAAACTAAAATTTCCATTTATTTAATAATCTACATCTTTCACTTTCCCTCTCCTCTGTTGCTCTTGAAAAGATCATGGCTTAAAATCACAATACAGTTCCTTTTAAACAAGTATTTGGTATAAAGGTGGAGCAATTTTGAATCCCTCCTAAAAATCAAAAACCAGACAACAAAAAGAACTTGATTACAAAATGTCTCATGCATAAGTCTTTTCCTCAATGTGTACTCAAGGACTAATGTTACAATAAGGATCCATGGTAGAGTTTACCACAACCAGTCAGCCTTAAAGGAGTTTTCTTGCTTTAACAGTATTTCCTTCTTGTAAACAATAATAAACCTTATAGGAATTTTACTATTTTGAAACCACTTATTATTTTATTAAGGAACAGTTATCTCAAAACCTGAGCAAACCTACATAATTGAATAATGCATACCTCTAAATAACTTATCACTTTGCGAGGTCTACATTCAAAAACTTCCTTTGCATTTTTGTTGAATATAGCATTAAGAATTTCTTTTAAATCCATCACTCCGTAGAATGGAAGACAATTAGCCATTCCTTCTATTTCCAAGTAGTTTTCAGCAATGGAAACTCCTAAGATTAAAAAGCAAACAAAACAAAACCCATATATATGGTTAGTTTAGTTGTGTTTAAATTACACTCCGGAATATGTCTATTAAAAACAAAACCACTGTTGAAATATTTAGTGAACCTTAATTAGAAGGTAAGATAGTCAGGACAAAGTTTAGTTTCTTTTTTGGAGAACAAATAATCATTTTCCATAGGATTTCACATTCACATTAAGTCATAAGTGTTCATAGATACATGAGGTTTATATCATTGAATCTTAGTTACTGTTCTGTTCCCTACATTTGTTTAGAAGGTTTCTTTCTTTGGAGAGAAATGGAGTCCCATGATATTTATTAAAATAAAACTGCTCTAAGTGTTTTAACAACTGCTGCTGTTCAAGTCTATTCTACTGGTTTAATATCTAACTTAAACATGTGGATTATTTAACTTAGAAATTATTATGAAAATATTCATAAAGCAACTTTTCCCCAGCTTTATGGAGATATAACTGACGTAACATTATGTGTTTAAGATGTACAAAGTGTTGATTTGATAAACATATATTAAAAATGATTACTACCATAATGAATAACTTATTAATATATTAGTAATTTGAGGAAATGAAATGCTAATGCTTATTAAAAATATTTTACTAGGACAGTGTTTAAAACTGACATTTTATCTATTATTTAACCTATTCTAAATAAGTTAATGATTAAAATAAAACTAAACACTAACTATATGACTGAATATATAATTAGTTAAAATATTTATAACAGCATACATTCCAAAGCATCAAACTGGGTGTTAGAATGCATTATATAATTTTGGAAAATAGCAAAGATTTGTTTTCTTTGGCTATATATGTGTAACAATGTTCTTAATACTCAAGTCTATCCAACGTTACCTTGAAGTAAAAAAAATGAGATAGTCCAACACTGGAAAGTGGTGTAAGTTGTAGCTATAAATGCATGGATTAAAAAAAAAAAAGAGGAGTGATGTAGCTTGAAGAGTTTCAGATTCTGATACATCAATGATCGTATCCCTGATCTATTCTCAGTTACAGACTCATTCCTTGATGTGATGGCAGATGCACTACTAGTACACTAAACAGAGTAGGCATCTTAATATTCTTCCCAGGATGCAACTGGAGACTAGTATAAGAAGATATATAACCAACCATTAAGCAATAAAGTACAAGAGTTCAGTGAACGGAGATAAAATAAGAGTTTGAGCAAGCAGAGGAACTTGAATGGGACTTGAAACAGAGTTTGGATAGGCAAAGAGGAGGTAGCAGAATATTCTAGTTCACATCTTTTTATATATGCATCTATACCTACATAGATAGATATGGAAATATACAAAATACCAGTCGAGGACTTGCCTCTTATTGCTGGTTCTATGCTTTTTATAATATTATTTGGTTGAAAAGCCTAAAACTGACTACATTTGCCCTGGAAAATTGTACACATTTCACAGAATTACTTGTTGACATAGGTAAAAAGTATTTGGCAACACATGAAGAAACTGAGCAATATTTTAAACTTGGTGTTTGCAAAATTCAGATATGGAAAATTTAAGGTTATTTGGAACCATGTAACAATAAACTTTCAAGAAGTTTCCATAAAATTCTGTGAAATGCTTCCCAATTTTCAGGGGAAAATACTTCAATTTAGTAAGCTGTTTGACAAATTTTAATTTCCTAAAATATGGAACTCTTATTAATGTAGAACAAAAAGCTATGTCTATTAATAAGCAAAATTCTTAGGGACACATTCAAAATGTTTTCCCTCAAAGCCAGATGTATTATTCTTGTCTTTCATATGCCTTTATCTATATCCAAAGATGTTTTGTGAAAACTGGCAAACTGTTGATCCAAAGTTAAGCCCAATACAACAGAACTCTCACTAAAAGAAAGGGAAATGGGTTTTAAGAAACATGGCATAAAAATTTATAAAGGAAAAAGGCCAAGAAAATTAAGAAAGAAAACATGTTTTTAATTTGATCTGTTGTTGACAAGAGAAATAATGCTGATGATAATCTAAGTTAAATTCAAACAAACTAGGTAAGTTTGCAGATGACTATCTTATTCATTTTTATATCTTTGGTACCATACAAAGTACTGGCATTCAATAGGACTTAAAAAACAATGTCTACAAGCTAAGAGCTGAAAGCATCTGTCATACAGAAATTTACTGGGTAGCTCAAAAATAAACATCCTCTTGGAATAGATAGGGTAGTTATCCTAACTTTAAAAAATAATCACTGTGATGACATCTTTTAAGAAAAAAATGGCACCAGCCACCAACACCTAAGACAAGTGAGCAAAATATAAGGAGAGACATGGAAATAAAGAACAAACTGATAGTGACCATAGAGGAGAGGGGAGGGGGAGAAGGGGGCAAAGAAGGGGAACGGTCATCAAGGAACATGTATAAAGGACCCATGGTCAAAGACAAAGGCGGGACGTGGAGAACTGAATATGGGAGGTGGGGGTGGGTAGAGCAGGGGAGAGTAATGAGGGGAAAATGGGACAACTATAATTGAATAATAATAAAAAATAAAATAAAATCCGGGTTCTGGGGCAGGGGGGAAAGAAAAAAAAAATCTTTCTACACAACACACATACCTTGTTTCATCCTGCAAATAAATTAAAAAGATGCCAGAGGTTCCAAAGAAAAAAAATTTCTATGAGGACTAAAATTACTATGTCAGTTTAGGTCAGAAAGAAGTGCTGGAAGATGGGAAGAAAAGAATCTGAATACTTACCATTTTTGAAGACCTAACATTGCTACATACCACACTGATTGATAAAAGCATTTTCTGTCTAGCTGCCCACTACCTCATGAAATAAGTATCTCAGTTTTAATAGGGAAGCAATATAATAAATTTGTTAACATCCAGGTTCTAAAGGCAGATTGTGTGGGTTCAAATCCTGGTTCTACCACTAACTGTATCCCTTTAAGCAAACTTAACTTCTCTGTGCCTTGATTTTTCCACCAATAAAATGGGGACTGCAATAGAGCCTACTTCCTAGGGCTATCAGAAAGATAAATGAATTAATACATTAAATATTAAGAATAGTGCCCTACACATAATAATTATCCAATAATTATTAGTTGTTATTGCTGAGGAAACATTTAGGCTAATTCACTTTCCCATAAACACAGTTTTTAAATGATAGAGTTGGGATTTAGACACTCTTTATTCCAAATCTAAATATCCAACATTGAGGCAGGAGGTAAGAAGTTTAAGGTAGGTATCCTTAAAACTGAAAAAGTTAAGTAAAATTAGTTAAAGTTTAGAACACCAAAGTATTTTTAATGTATACCTAAATTTAACGGTTTTGTACATTGTTTTTACCGATTTTCTTCTGAGGTCTCAAAAAACATTTCTTTAAAAATCTTTTGGTTGAACTTTGGTCATGACACTTTGGTCATGACAAGTTTAGGAGTGGGTGGGAAGGAGAAACAGTATCCCTCTTTGTGGTACCTTTGTACCCCTTGATACAAACCAATAAGCTAATGTAGAAGGCAGTCAAATATGGAAACTATGAAAGAAGGTCACCCAGGAAAACTGAAGTCTCCTAACCAGAAGGATTCTGTTTTCTCCCCATCCAGTGAATTTGCGTACCAAACAAACAGTGTTATCACACAGTCTTTTCAGCAAAGACACAGAATCAAATCATCATTTCTCCATATAGTAAAAGTACTGATGTTACACATTTAATTGACAAAACAACTACATGATTTAAAAAAAAAAAAGAAAGATGTGCTCTGACTGGTATGGCTCAGTGGGCTGAGGGTTGTCCCTGCAAAGCAAAAGACACAGGTTAGATTCCTGGTCAGGGCACATGCCTAGGTTGCTGGTTTGGTCCCTGGTTGGGGCACATAGAAGAGGCAACTGATTGATGTTTCTCTCACATCGATGCTTCTCTCCCTCTTTTCCCCTCTCTCTAAAAATAAATAAATAAAAATCTTGAAAAACAAAAAAAAGACATCCATTTTTGTTAGGTCATTCCAGTAAGCTGCATATTTACTTCTGCTTCATCATCTAAAGGAATATTTAATAATGCAGCTAAACAAAGAAGGCAGTGTGAATACTGTGGCAAAGGATGGCAAAAATTATAGTAAAACTACTTGATTAGTTATGAAAATGAAAATGCAACACAATGCAATGAAAGAGATGCTAAACTTGCTTATTTCAGACAGACATGACATGTTTGAAATATGACTATTTTTACACAACTGACATACTTTTAGAGAGATAAAAATACACCATATCTCTAAACTATGAAACCGAAATGTGTCTCTCAGAACAAGATTTATTTTTCCAAGTCAGGAAATATTAAACCGTACCATCATACCTGGTATCATTTTTATCTTGAAACCATTTGCTGTAAGACGAGGATCGGACAGGTAAGCTGATCCACTGGATCTTTGGTCATCTGCAGTCATTTTATGTAAAATCTCTAAATAATGAGATCCATTAAAAAGACTGAAAAAGAAATAATGGTTCTTTAACTTATTAAATACGAAAATAAAATTAAAAAATTTATGAAAAAAAGTTAATCCAAGGTCCTTTTAAAAACCATTATTAGTAACCAAAATACAAAGGTATAAATATCTATGTAACTTTACTTTTTTATATTTTTGTTAATATTTTATAGAAGACCTATTATGTAAAATGTACAGAGGAAAGGAGAACAGATATGAGAAAGTTTTTATCTTCTAAATGTTACAAATGAGATGAAGGTAAAAAATGTGCTCTAATACAAATAATTCCATTTATACCTTTAAACAGACACAATAATACATTGTCAAGTTATTCAAGTGGTCCACCCTACATAATTTTCAATTATCAAGGGTTCTTCAATAATAAAAAGATAAGCATATATCTTTTTCTTCCAGGAACTTATAGACTTAGTAATTCAGAGCGTGGGAGAGCTTCCTTCAGTCTACTGTAGACACCGCATGTTTGCAAAGGTGGCGTATAAATGGTTCTGGGTAGTACAGACTTTAAACAAAATTCTGAGAAAGCCAAAGATTATCTAGAGCACAAATTAGGCTTTCATGTTGGTTTTAGGCTTGATCATAGTGCTGAAACATGTTTTTACAATAAAGTATCTGTTGGGGTTGACATGTGAGTGGTTACCATTTTCCTAGTCGATGAATATTTGAGTGCCTACCAAGTGATAGATACTGTCTTAGGTGTGCAAGCTACTGTTCTGTGTTCCAGTACAAGATTATAAGATGCTAGCTATTTCTTCATTACCATCCTGTACCCTTGAGAAAGTAAATGAATAGATGTTTTTGCTTATCATCTCTGAAAGGTAGAAGACCCCACTGGCTGTGGGAGCAGATGTCATAGAGAGGAAAATTCTGGCTAAATATCAGGTGTGCTCTCACTGGTCTAATGTTCAGAAAATCAATCTGAGTGTCAGTGATGATGATGATGATACAGTGTAGCAACAAATGGTGCAGGCTTTACAGTTACTGTCTAGATTGGACTATTGAATCCAACTATTCATTAGCTGTGTAAACCTAGATAAGTTACTTAACAGTTCTGTGTTTCAGCTTCCTCGTGTATAAAATATGGATAATGGTTATACCGATCTCTCATAAGATGTAAAGATCCTGAAATCTTTACACCTTATGAGAGATGTAAAGGGCTTAGTAAAGTTCCTATCATAAGGCTCAATAAACATTAACCATTATTATTATTGAGCTCTTACTTGATGTTTTATAGGTATCTAAATTACTCTCTTCAGATATAAGCTACACAACCCTCACTAGAATTCTAGTGAGAAAACTAAGCCAAATCCATAATTACCATCTATAGCTCAATTCCAAAAAACTTAATTAACTGTGATGGGGACATCACATTTCAGAAAATTTCAGACACACGGCTCTTTTTAACGGAATAAAGAGAAAAGTATCAGCTATTTGCACTGTTTTAATGCAGCCTAAGGTTGCATTAATTCTTTTTCTGATTCTGTCTTTGACAGTGTCCTAAGCCAATCTATACCACAAAAGATGTCAGATTTTAATGATTAATGTTGCCTTAATTATAAAGATAACTTTAACAAATGTTTTTCTGCTTTGGTCCCTTTTTTCCCCTTCTGGTAACAGGGTCTTTAACACAAGGATTTTAATATATTTTATAAATAATTTTTGATTTGTCTTAGAAGTCTAAAACATAATTATTTAGTCATGTGTCCTGGAGAACAAATTCTAATTTTCTCTTTAGTTTCAGGTTTTCAGCTCCTTTGTTGTACATGATTCTCTTCTACTCATGTCAGACTGAAAAAGAAGTAGTAAGTATAAAAAAGGGGAATATTAATGTTATTATTCATTTTTACAGAAAACAATATCTGCATATAGGATTAGAAAAGGAAACTCCCTGTTTTATAATCTATAATAAAATTAGTTCAGGCAACAATAATCAAAGGATGAAACTATTAAATGAAAAGGCTGGTAGGGAATTTTAAGGTGGAGGATCAGGTTATCAGCAGCTGAACCCAGTGAAAAGTGCCTTTTGATGTGATATGAAGTACACTGCACCATCTATTAAGCAGTCTTACCAGAAAGCAGAATCTAAATCTATTCAATTCTCCTGAGTGAACTTTCATTTAAATACAGGAGAGGGAAACAAGCTGACCACCATCACAAGAAAGCAAAGAGACAAATTGAGACAAGACATTCCAATGAACAAGTGTCAGAATCAACAAAAAATTGATGGTGTGATATTAAGAGATATATGAACATTACAGAATGTAACGGTTGACTTTGTTTAGATACAAATTAAAAACTTAAAAGCTATAGAAAAGACATTCTGGGATAATGAGGAAAAATTTCAAGGAGTTATTATTGCATAATTTATGAAAAAAGCATTGTAGTTAGGTAATAAAATAGCCATTTTTGAGAGATATTTACTGAAAGATGTATGGGTGGGAATTGTTCTAAAATACTTTAGCAACAGAAAGAAAATATGTGCACACACATACACACATGAGGGCAGACACAGTAAATGTGGTGAAATCTTGAAAACTGTTGATAAAGATATTCACTGTTTAATTCTATTTTGCTTTATTCTTGAAATGTTAAAGATCGAAGAAGAGTTATATCAACCTAATTTCAAAATTATTCTAGGTAAGTACTAATGTACAGGGGGAGAACTGAATTTCATATTTATTAATTGCAGAACTATGTAGAATATTTTAAATTATTTATTTAAAAGCAATTCCACTGAAAATTAGGAATAAAGTTTTTAACAGGTTTCTTTAAATATTACTTTTCTCTATTAGAAAACACTTCTAACTTTTTAAAAAACTTTTATTGATTTGAGAGAGAGAAACAGACAGAGAGAGACAGACAGACAGACAAACAACGTCATCAATTTTGTTATTCCACTCATCTATGCATTCACTGGGTGATTGTTATTATGTGCCCTGACTGGGGATTGAACTTGCAACTTTGGCGTATTGGGACGATGCTCTAACCCACTGAAAAACCCGGCCAGAGCAATACTTTCAACTTTTTAGCTCCAATTTCTAATCTAGTATGGATTAATGTCTTTAGAGTTAAAAATATATTACTTCACCATACCTCTCTGTTAATATAATTGGTTTTTCCAGTGGTTCTGCAGGAAGTTTATGATTCTCAAGAAGTCTTTTAAATAGCAGGGCTTCTTCCACTCTATATGGATTTAATAACATTATCTCTGTTTTAGATGTAATTAGCCATGCATCAGGAAACTTGAGATTGTGGATCAAGCAAAGTTCGTCTTCTTCTTCTAGTTCAAAGTTCTTGTGTTTCTCAAATTTTTTTTTAAAGTTTTCCATAGAAAAGGGAATTTGAACTATTTTAATGTTTTGGTTCTTTTTTTTTTCAATTTGGGACTGAAAAAGCTCATCAAGTTTTGGCTGATTAGATAATGAGGATTTCAACTTGTGTTTCTGTGCCAAATTCCATGAGCTGGAGGGTTTTATCTTTTTCCTGCTATCTTGTAATGATATTTGTGACTCCTGTTCAATGGCTCTCTTGATTTGCCTATTGTATCGTTCCAAGTCTTTAGCAGCCCTCTCTTCATATCTGTGAATAGAGAGAACAACACAGAGCTAATGAGGCCATAATCAAAAATATATTAACCATCTGAAATAAATTTTAAAAGACCACGGTTGACATTCCAAGTCTGGTAATGATGAAAGAGCTTATATTGGACTATTCCTCCCATATATACCATATATATATAAAACCCTCCCATACATGAATAAAATATAGATACCAACCTTTCAAAACATGCACCAAAGAACACTCAAAAGCAGGCACATATTGGAATGGGTTCAACTCTTAAAGAGAATCACATTTATAGAGCCTTTACCGAGAGAGCAGTCTTTAGCATTAAGGTAGAGTGGCAAGAACTCAATCAGAAGCCTGCACTCTCTGCACTCTTACTAGCTTGAGTCAGCAGAACACAGAACTCTTTGCTTCCAAAACAACTGAAAATTGAGGGAGAAAATCCCACGTGTGGAAGTCAGGGGGAAAATACCTGCTAGAAAGCTAAGTGAGCTAAACTGAGATTTCAATGGCTACTCACTGCAGGAAAAAAAGTTTGGAGTCTGAGTTCCACAGAATTAAATGGCATAGTAAACGCTTTGGGTTTTCAATTAAAACTGAAGGAGGACCACATCTTACGGGTAAGAAAAAGAAACTGTCCTAAAACTATGGAATCTACCCCAGGACTAAAGGCAAAATTTAGTCTCCCTAACAAAGTATAAAACAAAGCCTTCACAAGCTCAAGGTGATCTCTCAATAATTTAAATGCCTGGAAGAACAAAATCCAACATTTTTCAGAAGAAAACAGAATCCATTTTTCTACAACGTATCAGTCACAATGTTGATTATATAATCAAAACTATCATTCAAGCAATAAACAGGAAAATAAGAGTCATGGTAAGAGAAAAAGTGGTTCGTAGAAACAAACGTCAAGATGACTCGATGCTGGAATTTGCAAAGAAAAAAATTAAAGATAGGTTTTTATAAATATTAAAGGACTTTAAAAAATATTTATAAATATTTAAAGAAAAAGATGATCATAATGAGAGAATAGAAGGGGGAATCTCAACAGAGAAGGAAATTATTAACAGGGCCAAATGACAACTAAAATTCTAGAACTAAGAAACACAGTATTTGAAATGAAAAATTCACTGGGTAGGCTTAACAGAAGATCAGAGATGGCAAAGGAAAGGATCAGTAAAACAGACTATAGCGCAATAAAAATTATCCAAACGACAGAGAGAAAAATAATTGAAAAAGACTGAAAAAAGTACCTCAGTGACCTATGGCACAACTAGCAACCCAGCATATATATAACTGAAGTTCCAGATAAAAAATAACAGGTGGGGGGAAAAACATCTCAAGAAATTATGGCTTACACTTAACTAAATCTGGAGACGTATATTTTACACCAAGGTCAGTAAAGCCCAAGCAGGATAAATGCAAACAAATCCAGAGCTAAGTATATTATAATCCAACTGCTGAAAAACAAAAACAAAGATAAAATCCTTAAAGCAGTCAGAGAAAAATAAAGATATTACATAACTGCTGAAAACCAAAGATAAATATCCTAAAATCAGTCAGAAAAAAAACCACATTGCAAAAACAAAAACAAAAAAAAACCCCAAAACAAAGAACACAACTAAAAAACACCACCACAAAAATGAGAATCGACATTTTCAGATAAAAGAAAGCTGAGAATCTGTTTTCTGCATCACTGCACATTTAAGGAATGACACCAAATGGATACTCAGAAATAATGAACACCAGAAATGATAACTATATAGGCAAACAGAAAAAAATGATCTTTTAAAAAATTCTCTTATTTTTCAAAGATAACTTTAAATAAAAAAATAGTATTTCAAAGTGAGGTTTATGTTGTAGGTAGATATACAATATTTGTAACCACTGCAGAAAGAACAAGGGTGGTAAATGGAATTATACTTGCAAAGTTTTTATATAGGGTGGAGCAAAATTAGAATGACAGTTGTTCATATGAAAAATAAAACAATTAGTAAATAATAATATAGGAATAAAATGTTTTGCATACTCATAACGGTAGACCTACTTTGGCCCCACCCTTTATGTATGTGAAATATACCCTATTAACTCTAAGTAGATTATGATAAATTAAGGATGTATAAAGTATTCCCCAAAGCAAAAACTAAGCAAGTCAATAAGGGAATTAAAATTAAGTATTAAATTATATTCTTTTAACCTGAAGAAGGCTGCTTCCCCCAAAACAGGAGAACAGAGGGATAAAACAGAGATGAGATGAACAATTTAAGAAAATGGCAGAGCTAAACCCAACCATGTCAGTCATTACATTACATGGACTAAATATTCCTTTTAAAAGGCAGAGACTGTCAGACTGAATTTAAGAAGCAAAATCCAACTATGGGTGTCTGTAAGAGTTACACTTCATAAAGGCACAGACAGCTTAAAAGTAAAAGAACAGAGAAGATACACCATGCGAATAGTAAACATAAAAGTCAGAGTAGCTACAGTAATGTTAAATAAAGTATATTTTGAAACAAGAAATAATACCACAGATAAAGAGGAACATTTCATAATGATGAAAGGGGTAATCATAAATGTGTATGCACCTAGTAACAGAACTTCAAATTATATAAAGTGAAACTTACAGATCTACAGTTAGAAATAAATCTAGAATCATAGTTGGAGACCTTAATACCTTTTCCTCAATAACTGACAGACTAGACCAAGGAATAAAAATCAGTAAATCAAAGAAAATTTTAGCAATATTATCAACTACCTTGACTTAACTGACATTTTGGAACATTACATCTAACAATTGCAGAATTCAGATTCTTTTTATGCATACATGGAACGTGCATTCATCAAGAAAGATTGCGTGCTAGGCTTAATTCTCAACAGATTTCAAAAAATTGAAATCTAACACAGCATCTTCCCTATCCATGACAAAATTAATTAGAAATCAATAACAACAATCAATGAAACTCAAATACAATAATAAAAACTCAAGTATTTGGAAACTAAACAATGTAGCTTTATTCGTAATAACCTCAAACTGGAAACAACCCAAAGGCCCATCAGCTGAACTGAATAAACTGTGGTACAGTCAGGTGCCACATAATGATGTTTTGGTTAACAAAAGACAGCATATACAACAGTTATAATGGAGCTGAAAAATTCCTGTGCCTTGTGATGTAGCAGTCGTTGTAATGTCAGAGTGGCAATGCATTACTCACATGCTTACGGTGATGCCGGTGTAGACAAACCTACTGTACTGCCAATCATACAAAAGTATAGCACATACAAATATCTACAGTACATAATACTTGATAATGATATAAGTGACTATGTTACTGATTTATGTATTTACTCTAGTATACTTTTTATTGTTATTTTAGAGTGTCCTCTAATTATAAAAAAAGTTTGCTGTAAAACAGTATGTCATATTATACTGTCAGCAGACTCATACATCTTGTATTTATCAAGTTCCTGCCTCATTTTCTTTTGTGCTTAATTTCATCTCGTTTTATAAATTAAGTATAGCCTAAATGCAGTTTTTATGAAACTTATAGTAATGTACGGTAATGTCCTAGGCCTTCACATTCACTCATCACTCACTGACTCACCCAGAGCTCAATTCATGGTAAATGCCCTATATAGGTATACCACTTTTAATCTTTTATACCATATTTTTACTGTACCTTCTTTATGTTTAGATATGTTTAGATACACAAGTACTTACCATTGTGTTACAACTGCCTACCGTATTCAGTGTAGTGACATGCTGTATAGGTATGTAGCCTAGGAACAATACCCTATACCATATAGGCTAAATGTGTAGTAGGCTATACCAACTAGGTTTGTGATGCAACAACATCGCCTAACAAAGCATTTTTGAGAACATATTCCCATCATTAGCAGTGAATGACTGTATATAACCGAATATAACTAATCTGTTAAAAAAAAACTATACAGATAGATTCAACAAATATGATGAAAATCACTAAAATATTTTGTTGAGGAGAAAATGCTAGGCATAGAAGTACGTATGATTTTATATATATGAACTTCAAGTACTAGCAAAAGCAAGCTAGTTTGATGGAAATCAAAACAGTGTCTGCATATGGAAAGTGGCTGCTAAGTGGCATAAGAGAACTTACTTGGGTGATGAAAATGTTCTATATTTTGGGATGGTGGTCACATGGGTGTACACATATGAAAATCCACTGATCTGTATATACATAGTTAAGATCTATGCATTTCACAGCAGCTAAATTTTACCCAGTTTTAAAAATCATTTAAGAAAATACTGAAGGCACAGGCACTAAAAAAATAAAATAGTCAATTCCAGATCTGAAGAATTCCTTATACTTTAGCTATTAATCAACATGGAATAAACAATTCCCTGAGCAAAACAAAAGAAAATTTAGATACATTAAGTAATACTCCATTTTCTAATCATATAGTAGTAAAATTAAAGCCACTATAACAACATGCAAAATAAAAATTTATGATTAAATTTATAATGGTTTCATAGCTAAATGTTTATTTTTTCAGTTGCTACTTATTTTTCAATTTAGAGTCATCGACAAAAGAAATTACTCAAACTGAACAAATCCAAACCATCTAATTTAATTTCAAAGGTACAAAATAATGAATGTTTTAAAATCATACTGGGTTCTAGCATAATTGTTTTATCAACCCTTTTCTATAAAATTGAGATGTCTAGGTCCCACTCTCAGTTTCTAATGCTCCAGGCCTAGGCTGAAGTCAGGCGGTACTGTTTTTAGAGTTTTATGGTTGATTTTAATGCATAGCCAGAATTGAAAACTACTATTATTGTGTTCAGCAAAATGTAGTGGCTAAGAGCACAGACCCGTAAGGCAGACTCCCTGGTTGGCTTTGCCCTACCACTTAGTAGCTCTACGAACCTTGGCAAATTAAATTTTCCTGTGCCTCGGTATGGATATCTACAGCTACTTCATAGTTTTGATGTGATTAATAAAATGTATTAAAATGTGTCAAGTACTTAGCACACAAAAAATGATAATATTTGCTACCATTATTTTCTATCAAGAAACACATAATGAAAAGGGAACACAATCTGACTAATGGTTATTATTTCAGCAATTTTGCTTAATTTTAAAAATTCAGTTTTAAATTTCAGACTTGAAATGTTATCTCCTGTTTTAAGAAACTTAAGAAACTGGCTGAATGCTAAACAATTTTAAAGGAGAAATTTGAATGGATTTGGGTTAGGAAATAAAAATGGTATTATTGGGAGAACTGTAGTAAATGTTAAGTGAAACTAAGAGACAAAGACCACAGCACGCTGTGTAGTTTGTACGTATTTAGTACATATTTGTTTAATAAAAAAATGTAAGGGGATGAGAATGTAAAAAAGACCTAGTTTCTCTGTAAACTAGATAAAAAAAAATGCCTCTTTTGGTTATTTACCATGTTATATTCATAGTCTTTTACATTATTTTCTCTCATTTCTACTTAGAATCTGAACTTCTGAATTAGCTATATAAAACACATGATTAGTTTACTTTTGATAGTACTACAATTAAGTATTTTTAGCTCCTGGACTTTCAAAATTCAAGATTTCCTGTACAGAGGAAAATGAGTTTAAGATGAAGGTCACCATTTGTAATTAATTAAAAAGTGCAAATTTTCACATATGGTACTCATCTTTTGATTTACTCAAGAAGTCAATGTCATTAGTTCCTTGAAAAATATAAAAAGTTACATCCAAAGGAAAATTAAGTGAATGTTAAGTAAAAACAGCTGCTACCTTTGACTTACTGTCATTAAGGGATTTAGGAACTTGAATGGAAAATACTAATTCTAATTTGACAAGTAATCAATTAAAATGTTTTTTGTGACTAAAGATTACATGTAATTATAAAGTTTATTTACCATTTTCAGCAATACCCCAATTACAATTTATTCTTAGTTATTTTAAGTAGAAATATGTTCATACCTATTGCAATGACAGTTCACGTTAACAATAACTGACTGAAACCCCAGTGGCAGTATACATGTCTTAATCTGGTTTCTAACCCACTACAGGAGAGAAAAACAAAGGGGAAAAAAACCCAGAAAGGAAGAACTGAAAAATGAAAATACCCCTTACTCCGCAGTCTGTCCTAAGTTCTCAACAGAAATCTCAGATTCTAGTTCTTTTTCAAACTTTTTGTTTTGGTTTCAGAACCCTTCCATGATCTGGCCTGCCTTTCCCCAACTTTCTTTACCACACTCCCCTATATTCAGTTAATGTCATAGAGGGTATCTTTCAGTTCCTGAAGAATACCATTCTCCTTCTAGTTTCTGGGCCTTCTTACACGCTGTTCCTTCTACCTAGAAAATTCCCTACAGCTTTCTGATTGACTTCTATTCAGGAAATCATTTTCTGTCCCAGAGATGACAGGTTAAGACCAAATCCTAAGTGTTTTCATAATTCCCTATATATATTTTTTTACTTTAACACTCATCACATTCTATGATTACTATTTTTTAATTGTCTTCCTACCCACACCGAATCATTTATAAGTAGAAAATGTTTATTTACAACTGTATCTGAAGTGACTAGTCAGAGTGTATGGGGTCCTGTACACAGAATGCCTTCAATATATACTCCCTAATTAAAGGGAGAAAAGGGTGAAGAAAGGGAGGGAAAGGACTCAAAAAGAAGGAAAGGAAGGAAGAAAAAAGGGAGGGAAAGAAACAGGAAGAAAGAACAGGAGAAAAAGAAGAAAAGGATGAATGAAAAGATTGGTTATCTATGGAAGAGAGGACCACTCTCATGTCCCCCAGCACTTTTGTGGAATTAAGAATCATGGAAAGAATTACAAAATAAATACAACATGAGAAGTGGTAGTTAGTGTTATTAGTGTGATATTTTTGTTTCACCATCTCACTAATTACGATTTTGGACACAGCCAATCATGGTATCAAGATCTTTTGCTCTGGAAGATTATAGCAGTAATTTGTGATACAGAGTAAGCTCTCTGATCTCAAGGTATCTCTATTTTCTTCACAGGCTTCTATTTCTGGCCTGCAGATTAAATTTAATATTGACTAAGCAAATGAAAAATAATTTCAACCGTAACAGAAAAAGAATCTTTTTCACAGATTAAAAATCTTATTGACATTGTGACATCTGGCACATTCACTATGTGCCAGTCACTTATCTTGAATCATAACACATGGTATCTTATTTAAACCTCACAACTATGGGAGATATTGTCCACAAATTTTTACAAAAAACTAGCAAAGAAAGAAACAGGTTAGAATGTAAGTATAGTTTCAGAGGTCTGCTTTTGACCAATATTGGTTCTTTGTCTGCCTTATGGTAAGACAGAGAAAATTTTGGATTCCAGAATATTACCAGATGACAAACTTTCAGATGAAGCCTATTAACTATAATCCTTGTACCCTAATACCTTGGGACCTACAAGGAGAAGTAATGCTGACATGCCCCCAAACTAGAACAATACTTGCTATCGTGAGGCTGCAAGACAATAGCTATCTTAGGCTGTTAATACTGTCTCTACTTCCACGAAAACCAGAAATATCTATGCTTTCATTTTTGTATTTTCTTACAGCTATCAATTCATCACCTCCCTGGCCAATGCAATTCAACTTTTGTGGGTCTGCTGTACTAAAGGTTAAGTGCATTCATCTTTAAACTGCATAGTTGTGTCATTTAAGTAAAACTGAAGATAATCATCTGTGACCCTTATCTGCATCCTGATTCAAGTAGACAAACTTTATAAAATCTGACATTTAAGAAATAATTAGAAATATAAGTACTGAATATCTGATATTAAGGAATTCCCATTTTAAAAAGTTATGACAATTGAAATTAAAACCATAATGAGATACCACTGCACACCAATCAGAATTGGCATTCATAAATAAATGAACAAACAACAAGTGCTGGCAAGGTTGTGGGAAAAAAGGGAACTCTAGTACACTGTTGGTGGGACTGCAGATGGTGCAGCCACTGTGGAAAACAGTATGGAATTTCCTCAGGAAACTAAAAATGGAACTGCCTTTTGACCCAGCAATTCCACTGCTGGGGTTATACACTAAAAATTCAGAAACACCAATTCAAAAGAATCTACATACCCCAATGTTCATAGTAGCACAATATACAATAGCCAAGTATAGGAAGCAACCTAAGTACCCAATAGTAAATGAGTGGATCAAAGAACTGGGGTACATTTACACAATGGAATAATATGCGGCAGAAAGAAAGGAGGAGCTCCTATCCTTTGCGACAGCATGGATGGATCTGGAGAGCATTATGCTAAGTGAAATGCACCAGGTGGTGAGAGACAAATGCCATATGATTTCACCTGTAAGTGGAAACTAATCAACAGAACAAACAAGCAAGCAAAATATAACCAGAGACACTGAAATAAAGAACAAATTGACAGTAACCAGAGGAGAGGAGGGAGGGGATAACAAGGGGAAATACGGGAAGGGTAATCAAGGAACATGTATAAAGGACTGATAGACAAAGCCAAAAAGGAGTAGGATCAGGGTGGGAGGTGGGGATGGGAGGGGCGGGGAAGTGGTAGGGGGAAAATGGACAAAACTTTACTTGAACAATAAAGAAAAACTTATGACAATTGTATTATGGCTATATTTAAAATAAGAGTATCTTTTTTTTTTCAGATACATGCTAAAATATTTATGAAATACATATCCTAGAATTTCCTTCAGAATAAAACAGTAAAGAAGGGGAAGTGAAGTGAGTGGAGGTATGGATGATGCAGGACTGACCATGAGATAATGGGCTATGTTGTTTTGCCTACTTTAGTGCATATTTGAAAAAGAAAACATGACAACCATCCCCACCACAAAAAAAGTATGAAAAGAAAATTTATGGATGGTTTGCCTACTGGTATTAATAGTTGTCTTCATTATTTTAAATTGACAGTATCTTTATAAGACTGGGTAAGCTAATGAAAAAAATTGGTCAAGTATTTATATATTTTATCGCCCAATATGAACTCTGGATGATAGGTTACATTAAAATTCTTCCTCCCGATGTCTGATATGGAATTGGGATGGCTTAGATAATAAAATGTGATTGGAAGTACAATTCTACTCTTTCATGGTCTGGTGGGCTAGATCGCTCCAACATTTTTTGTGTTTATAAGTGCCCTAAGTCAATTAGAAATACCCATCGCATTATCTGGAAATATTTATTCAGACCATCTGACCTAAAGATGGCAAGTAATATGTAGTTATTTTAATTAAAGATATATCAAACTGCCTATTTATCTACCAAAAAACTACCACAGTTAAAAGTTGGTGATAAATAAATAAGATTTTTGAAGGCAGCCTTGTTACTGAGTAAGGGACAGCATTAAGAGCACTAAATTTAATTTGCAACAATGTTATAATTTTTAAACAAAGAGTTAAGGCTTGTACCAAAACAAAAAATAAACCTAAAAACCTCTAACCAAAAAAGTGATGCCAAAAAAGCTACTCTAGCCAAGTCAAAAGGCATTTTCCATTCTGTTTTTCCATAAATAAGAAGTTAAAAAATTTTTTTTTTACCCAGTGGATGGAAATATCTGAACATTCAGGTCACATGCAAACTCTGGAAACTTACTTCAGTTTTTCCTCTTCACTCAATGTCTTCCACAGTTCTTCAATTTGTAGTGTTGCATCCTCCAAACTGGTCTTAGAATTTTCTGTTAGAAACTGAACACGATGATCTTGAACAAAAAGGGCACTTGCTGACATGGGCTTCTTGATTACATGACTGCTAATTAAATCGTAAGCTGTAAGCTGTCCAGATTTGTCATCTACCACATTTGATTTTTTGTTACAGGAACCTTCACTGAGACTCTTTTGTTCAGGGCTTGGATTACTATTTTTACTTTCTTTACATGCTGAGTTTTCTTGAGGCATTAAAAGTTTCACAGGTTCAATGTTCTCTCCCACTGAATTTTTTAGTGCATTTCCCTTGCTCCAGTCATCTGCACAAATTTCCAAAGACTTCGCAGGAACTGGTTCTTCCTCATTTTTCCCACTCTCATCTATATGGCCTTTATTGCCATTTTCTGATTGGGCGTGATTAATACAAACAAAAGAAGTTTCACTGTATTTCTTCTGGTTGTCCTCACATAGCAAATTATTCATTGGAATCTCTTGAAATGCATTTTTAGTGTTCTTGTCAATGTTAGCATTTCCGCTAATAAAATGATCATCATAATGGTCACTAATGTGTATATGATGATTTAAACAATTAGTGTTTTCTCCAGATTCATCATTATGCACGTCATTTTGGAAAGAAATGGTTGAAGTATCAACATTTAAATAATTACTACCAGATGATTTCATCTTATTAAAAAGCACATCTGTTTCTGCTGTGTTACTAACAACCATGTCAGCTGAGGAAACATCTGTTTTATTATTTTCATAAGAATTTGTACTAGGTAGTGATCCGTAACAAGTCGTCATCAGATTTTCAAGAGCAATTAAAACAGATTCCTAAAGATATAAATGAACAAATGTTATGATAAATTATAAAAATAATAGAAAAGATTTAAAATAATATTTTAAAATATGTATAAACAAGTAGATCTCCTGTCACGCAAAAATGGTTATGATTGTTTAAGTTTATAAATAGCATAAATTCAAAAAATTATCTGAAAAAGGTACCTTATTTTGTAGCAATACTTGACTTTTATCCGGTGTTAAATTGACATCCACATTAGCTGCAGGAACATCAATTTTCAGAAAGAAAATGGGATACAAACGAGTAGGTTCCTTTAGGCACTTCAGATTGTAGTAATGTCGGATTAACTAGAAATATATGTAATGAATAAAAGACAAAAAACTCACATAAATATATATTGCCATTCTTAAAATACCATCAAAAGGAGTATATTCAACTGAGTGGATGTAACTGCTTATTAGGAAAAGCAGTACCTAAATAGTAACACTCATTTAGAGGCCTTGAACCTATATGAATGAAGTGCAAGCATTCATTAAGAAGTACAAGGATCCAATGGAACTGGCTTCATAGTTAAAGATCATAGTGTCAAAGTCCAGAGTTGAAATCCTAACTTTAACTTCCTGGTTATGTGGTCAAGAATGTCACTGACGTTTCAGTTTTTCATCATAAATAAGGAAAGTAATATAGCACATAGTTGAGAAGAGTCAATCAGGCACCATATGTAAGGTTCCTAGAACAATGCTTAATAAATGTTACTGTATTTCTTTTCCTCCTTTTCCTTATTTTGAAGCCTAAGAAGTAATCCTTATGAAAAGTTAACAAACAACGCACCTAGTTTTTATTTCTGATATAAGTGATAACTTCTTTTCTTAAATAGATTACCTTTAATATGTCTTTTTGGTGTATCGGTCGACTGTTTATAAAGATAAAACTCCTTTCTGGGGTTGAAAGACTTGTGAAAGAGTGGTCTGCATCATGCTTTGGAAGAAATCCGCTTAGATAAATCTGTAATTGTAATAATTACAGAATTAATATGCAATGACAACAATAAATGTGGTTTCATGGGTCTAGCTATACACAATACGTTGAAAATTATCAAAAATAAAAAAACAGATTTTCATCCATGGTCTAAAGAGACATATACTTTCTGATAATCATGTCTTGAGAATTAACCTTAAATAAAATATTGAAGCATGTTGAATTCATGTTCTCTGCCTTTCTCTCTTTTTGCAATTCTATTTTAAGGAAAAATTAGCATTCATAAAAGCTTCACGAATGGTCATATATCTTAGTGTCACAAGGCACGGATACTGCTCTCCAATCAACTTTAAATTCTATCTTTTAAAATTTTCTTTCCTCATATTGTGACTTTCCTCTGGCTATTTTTCCTTTTCTTTTTAGCCACCTTTTCCTGTAAATAAGTGGCTGTTTCTGAGTATGCTATGAAGCAAATCTTATTGGGTTTTCATTTCTGAGTTAAAAATCGCTTGCTCTTTAACATTTATTGCAGTGTTGCACTTTATCTTATTTTTTGTTTAGAGAACTTTTCTACAAGCAAACCAATTGTTTTTATGCATTCTTTCTCTTTTTTACAAATGTAGGCAGAGAAGGAAGAAAATGAAAAAAAGATTGTAGAAAAAAATACCAAAACAGAAGAGAGACATTGAGGGAACAGGAGATAAGGAAAATGCTCCTACTTTTACCTTTAAAGATAATATAATCATTAAGAATATGGTTTAGAGCCAGATTGACATGATTTAAATCCCAACTCCACTACTAGCTATGTGATCTTGGTCAAGTTATTTAAAATAAAGGCCTATAATTTCTTGTCTTAAACAAGTGGAACCAGGTGTGTTATTAATCTGTTAAAAAACTAATAGTAAAGTTTCAGCTTTGGTTTAGAAAAGCTAGAGAATCAGTGGAGGTGCTATTTTTAGTTAAGCAAAAACCAAGAGGTTCCTTAACATAGTCTGTAGGCTGCCACCTATGTCTATGGCTATCACAGGGCTTGGAAATAGTGTTTAAGGAAGACATATTGCCAATTTTAGAACGTTAAGTGCATTATTGTCACAGTGCCAAATTGTGTCAATCTTAAAAAGTAAATTAATAAAGCTGGATAATCCATTACAAAATGATACTACTTAATTAACTGTAAAACTTCACAGCACTTATAAATGGTTGTATAATTAACCAGGTAACATGAGACCCTTCTTAAAACACCTGCTGAGCATCAGGGAAAGCCTATTTAGTCTCTAAAAGACTTACTGGGCTTGCGGATTTAAAAAAAAGTCTGCTCCAAATAGGTAATTATGAAGAACAAAATAAAGAAGTAATTGTTTTTCTTTCATACCATCTTGGTTGGCCACTCAATAATTACTATTACTTCCAAAGTACTGAGCTTTTAAAAATAGGTTAGCATAATGTTAAGAACAACCTATATTTTAGTTATATGAAAAAGTAAAATCAAAGAGTAAAGTCTTATAAAATGCTATAAAAAGTGAAAATAAGGTTAGTTCATGGAAAAGAATGCCTATCAGAGACCAACTCAGTACAACAAAATAAAAAATTAGATAAAGCACCTTGTTACTTACCACATCAGTCAATACCATCTCCTTTCTTCTACCCCGATTCTGTTGAAGTAACCCTGACTGGTCTGTTAAGACTAGTTTTTCTCGTATTTCAGTAAACCTCTAGAACACCATGGAGTTATGTTTCTAAAGTAACAATTTAAATACTTTGGTCAGGATTATGGAATAAGTCATGTAGAAATTTCCTTCTCCCCAATCCCAACTACAAATAGTTAGCACTGAGAGATAAAATTGGTTTTCACAATAATTTTGAAAGACCTAACCATTTTTTAAAATGACCAACATAATGATGTTAGTGTGCAAAATGTAACAGGGTGTGATGGCTGAGGTCAAAAGTCCTATATGCTCTTGCATTGTTAACAGGTGTGGAATGAGGACAAGAACTTGGGGTGTCCAGGAATATGGGGTATTACAGATAAACTTGGCTGGGGGATGGGAGATGTGGAGAAGGGCCATTGAGAGTTACTTTGCATATCACTAATAGCAGGCTAATTTCATAGTAATGCTGAACAGTTTGCCTGGGCCAGGGAGATGGGTGTAACTTTGACCAATGATGTAGCTGGGATGCAGCTCCCTGGTTGTAGCAGAGAGCTTAGAAATGGTTCGCTCCATGCCAATGGGAGAGCCTACCTGGAATAACAATGGCAGTCAAGAGGGGCAGAAAATACAGGAGTGCTAGCAGGTTTAGCTGACTGTGGGAAGAGTCGGAAATGGGGTTACAGAAGAGGACCGAGGCTGGGATTTAAACGAAAGGGTGGGCAACCATGCGCGCAAGAGGATCTTGCGGGATCTTGTGGTACCATGTGCTCAAAAGGAGGTGGAAGGACCCTTGCCAGGTGGCCATTGAGGAGGTGCCACGTAGCTCTAGATTAAGAATGGGAAATTGCTGAGACATGGCTGATGGTGCTGGGAACAGAGGGAGGCCTGCCCAGCTGAGCATGAATTACTGGGAGGAACTGGGAGAAGTAAGCTGTGGACTTATGTTTTTTTCCTTTTGAAAGGAGGTACCTTTGACTGGCATGCTCGGAGACTGTCCTGACTTAACGGCCAGGACTTAATGGCAAAATTCCACCATTACTCTAAACCTGCATAACTCTTAATTAAATAACTCCTTTCCTTTTTACCAAACTCTGGCACTGAGAGCTGCAGTTCTTATTGGCAATGAGCAAGAGAACCCAGAGTAATAGACCCATAGGGGTTTCTATTACAGCATCAGAAACTGGCTACGTCAGTTTGAAATTAAATTCTGGTTTGGAAACAGAAGACACCTCCATAAAAAGCAGGAAATTGAAATCAGTCTTTCCATTTGAAATGGGTGGCTCAGACACCCTCCCTCCACTCCATCTCCCCAAAATGCTTAAAAACACTGTGACCACTGTTTGGAGCTGCTTGTAAGGGTCACAAGAAAGAGGACACACAACTCCAAAATAAAAAGTAAGGCTAAGCCAAGTCAGCTAGAAAAAAGGGTCCCTAAAATCTTGGCAGGATAAAAGGCATAAACTAATATATAACACCTGATTTTGAACCAAAGCTGGGAGGGGGGTGCTATATGGAAAATTAATGGGAGGGAAGGGAAAGTAGGAAGGGGAAAAATCAAAACAACAAAAATGATAAAACTGAATTCAAGGTGATTTTACAAATTAAAATTTCAAAGCATATAAAATAGCAGAGAATGAGAATATTTTCTCAGGAAAGTAGAAATGATAGATCAATATGAAAAGGACTTTGAAATTAGTATGTGTACCATCCTTTTAAAGAGTAAACAAAATAAAATCCATTTAAAAATAAGCCAGAAGATAAAAAAATCAAAACTAATAGCTATAAAATCAAGTTTAAAGGAGAAGAAGAGGGAAATGAATAAATTCTGAATCCTAGAAATAACATACATAGGTATGGGAATAAAAATCAGGGAGTACTGAGGAATTTACCCAGTCTTAGCATGGAGTAATGCAGAGAAAAAAAATATCAAAGAGAAGAAAGATACCAAAAAAACCTCAAAACAAAACTGGAGGAGCTCCATCAAGACAACAAAGCCACACTAAGAAATGCCTAACAAATGCTACCACAGCAGTGGTGCAGCTAAGGCCACCATCCATAATTAGGAGATTGTTCCCAAGCTAAGTTCCTGTGAAGAAAACTGACCTTTAACATTATGTGAAGAGATACATCAAGATTCTCTACACCCAAGGTTCCCTATGGCCTGTGCATCTACCATCCCAGTCCAGTGAAGGGTTTCACAACTTAAAGGTATGTAATGGGAATAAAATTGTGGTGAGAGAGGCAACCATTAGTAGCTGGCAAACACTTTAAGATTGCTTTTGGCCAGAAATGAAATGAGGTCAAAAAAACTGATATAAAACAACTCTCCTTACAAGCCCAGAAAGTATAGAATGGTGATGGTTGGCTGGAAACAACATAAAATAATACCCATTTAGACAGAGTGTAAAACAGAAGAAGGTATTTCATGAGATAATTACCCTCACCAGAGAGACACTAAAAAAATTTATCATATGATAGACCATAGACTTGATGCCACTCAGCAACACGTGCCTTCCAAATTCTCCCATTCCTCCATGCAAAAATAACCACATGACAGTGCACCAAAACTTTTGCTATCTATCATATATTACCAACAGTTCTTATGCAATTGTGACTCAAGAAAAGATTTTTAAAAAAAATCAATGGGCAAGCATAGATCTGGCAACACATCTCAATCAGTAACAGTCAGATAAAAAATTCCCAACTGCAGGACTGGCTTGCAAGACAGTCTTGTCAGGACATGGAATAAGCTTTTCCCCAGCTGCCGCTAAGGTGCTCGGTCCTTCTGAGGAAGCTAAGGCTATGCTGAGGTGAGGCCCTCACTTCCTCCGGCGACTAGCACCACTCCCAGCAGCGCTTGCATAGCATTCGCCGACAGCCATGGCCTCTGTCTTGGAGCTTGCCTGCATCTACTCTGCCCTTATCCTGCATGACAATGAGGTGATGGTGATGGAGGATAAGATCAATGCCCTCATTAAAGCAGCTGGTGTAAATGTTGAACCTTTCTGGCCAGGCTTGTTTGCAAAGGCTCTGGTCAATGTCAACACTGGGAGCCTCATCTGCAATGTAGGGGTTGGTGGACCTGCCCCAGCAGCTACTGCTGCACCAGCTGGAGGTCCTGCCCTCTCAACTGCTGCTGCTCCAGCTGAGGAAAAGAAAGTGGAAGCAAAGAAAGAAGAATCTGAGGAGTCCAATGATGACATGGGCTTTGGTCTTTTTGACTAAACCTCTTTTGTAACACATTCAATAAAAAGCTGAACTCTAAAATAAAAACAAATGGAATCACAGTTGACAGAGTTCTAAATGAGAACTTTCCATACTTCAGTGTGCACCTGGAGACTTTGTTAAAATTTAGACTCTGATTCAGTGTGTCTGGAATGAGGCCTGAGATTCTTCATTTCTACAACAATTAGCTTCCAGGTGATACTAATGCTGCTCGTCTTCAGACCAAACTGTAGCAGTTAGAATTTCTAGAGCATGATACCACAGACATCAGCAAGTATGGATCACCTGTCACAAGCTTCCAGAGTTACCAGTGTAGGCAATAAAGGCCCATGAAGACACAAGGAACCTGTGGTTATTTAGACAATACCCTTACTATTCCAAGTCAGCCATCATAATCAGTCCAAGGTGGCATTCAGGCGTGTCTAAACTATTAAAGTACTAAGAGTTCTGAAAAAACAGGATCCATGTCAGATCATGGCCATGCTCTAGGCACTACACCTGGCCACCAAGTGGCCATAATCAATAATAATCATAATCATAATTCCATAATCAATTATAATTTAATTTAGTGCTGGGGGGAAAAGGGAAAAAGAAGGAGGAAGGTAAGGGAGGGAGGGAGAGAGGTAAAATGAATTTCCCAGGGCACTTAGACAATAGGTCACTATCCATAACTTCGTGTGGTTGCAGAGTAAGCCTCAACACCAAAATGATACTTGTGATCCCCCCAGACTCTAGGAACAGGACCAGGATCTTGATTACTTAACATGCAGGTGGAGTCTGACAGTAAGTCCAGCCACAAACACTGAGTTTCCAATTAGACTTGTTATTCAGAGGAAAAGATAGCAAGAGAAGGAGAGGCTTGGAAGAAAAGACCTGAGAAGAAAACAAAAACAAAAACAAAACAAAACAAAAAAAACACTGACCTCCTGAGAAAAAGAGATTATGCAAGGGAAAAATAATTAAAAAATAGAAACAAAGATTTTGTATCCATAAAACAATAGAGTTATGAAGAAGTGATACAACTTTAAAATGTTCTTTTAAATTAAACATAAAACTTTCAGAAGAAATAAAAAAATCAGAAGGTATAAAAAAATAAAGAAAGATCTCTAAAAACTTATAGAAAAGAGACAAGATGGAAAACTTGGAAAAAAAGAAAAAAAACGAGAGAAAAATAAGAGGTCCTAATCAACAACGGGGAGGCTTTCATTAAAAAACAAAAAATGATGAAAGTGATGACAGATCAAAGTATATAACCCAGAACTGAAAAAAGAAATAAGAGTTCAGATTCAGAAGGTCTCACACCAAGAGCTAAGCATAAAAAGCAAATGTATGATAAAAGACATAAACCTACACACATTCTTGTAAAATTTAAGAACAAAGATGAAGAAAAGAGCTGAAGTACTTTCAGGTAGGGAAAAACTCTGCCTAGAAAGAAAGGATTAAAATGTATTAATTTTCCATTAGCAACAATGGATAGTCAAAGATACTCAATGTCTTTGTTCTGAAGAAAAATTATTTTTAATCTACAATTGTATGTCTACAGAGTATCAACAAGAGAAAGTGCCAAATAAAGTCATTCAGACACAGAGGTTTACCTCTCATGTTCCCTTTCTGTGGAACACTGTAACTGAACAACAATAAAAAAAAAAAGAGTGAATATCAAAAAAGGGGAAGGCAAAGGATGCTGAAATCATTGAAACAACCAGAACGTCTATGAAAAGGAAGCCCAAAATGAGAATTGTGCACAATGCCTAACACGCTAACACTCCAAATGCAAAATGAGTGGGTTCTAGGAATAATACGTTCAAAAAGAATGGAATGGAATGGGTTACCAGTTACAGCTAGAGCAGCTGAAAGAGCTGTATTTTACTGCTGACATGATGAAGATAGTTTCTTCACTTAAAAAAAGAAAAAATTTTGGAAAGCCCAAAAAATAATGGGAGAAAACTAGTTTCATTTAATTGGGATAATAAAAATATTCTCATTTGTATGGCATAGAGATATAAAAATGGGTCTTTACAGAGGAAATATAATTTTAGCACATATCTGGATTTGTAATGAAGGTTATTTATAGGTGTAGTATACTCCATATAAACTTTCAACTTTTAGATTTAATCTTCAAATACAAGATGGAAGACTTAAAAATGGTTACATAAGAAAATACAAGCTTGGTAACATAAAAATAGAGCTGACATGACTGAAAGGAAAGGGCAAGTAAAAATAAGAGTGGAGGTATGAATTACCACATCCAATATTATAGGGACTCAAGAAACATTGTCTGAAGGTGACAGATTTTATTTTTTTTTTTAAAAAGGAAGTTGGAATACATATTTGGAACAAGAAAGGGAAAAGAAAGGTAAGAGCTCAACTCTTTTTCTTTCATAGTGGAAAGTAAACAGATAAGATCCTAAATTGAACATCATTAAAAAAAAGAATGTAAGCACAATAGTTAAAATTAAAAATAACAAAGAGAATATGCAAAAAAGAAAAATGGGGAGAGAGGTTTAATATAAAGCGCTGTATCTAGCTTGTGTTTTACCTTACACACATATTTGATAAAAATGTTAAAAACAAAACAAAAAAATCCCTCTGGCCACCCTAAACCCCCAACAAGGAAATATGTTAACAGTTTCATTGGTAAATTTGAATTTTTAAAGAACATTTTTGTTGTATACCTGAGATTCTTCAGAGTGGTACTGAAAGGGCTCCATGTTGCCCATAACAGCAGTCCCCAGAACAGACATGAGAGCCATCTTATGATCTGATACTCTAGTTTTCTGCCAAATAATTGCCTTAGGACAAAAAACACAGATAACAATTTAGATTTACCATACTAAAGTACTTATACTATTTATTTCTATATTTAGTCTTCATCCTAGTTTATATTTTCAGTATCATTTAGAAGAGATGCATACAAAGTCTGACAGAGTGCTGGTTCTGAATTTTAGTAGCTGTATATGTTGCAGTGTACAATCTACTTTATTTCCCTTAGCTTCAGTTTTTCTCCTCTCTACAAGATCACTAAGCATATTTCTTTCCCAGAGTTGCTAAAGATTAAAATATATAATGGAGGCAGACACATGAACCAGTGCCTGGCATAAAACAGTTTCATTAAACATTAATTTTCCTTCTCTTCTAAACTTCAGAGTATATATTTCAGAATATATTTAAATTAAATTGTTACTCCAAGTAAGGTATTATTTTATTAAGGATGGAGAGCTACGCTATAAGATTTCTGTAAATAGTGAAACTGGTATAAAATTTGGGATAATGCATGCTCTTTAAAATTACCTTTGTAATTACCCTTTTATATCCAGATAATTTACAAAAAGCTTTCTGAACCTCATAAACTCAAAAGTTGAATAATGAACTTGCATTTTTTTTTCCCACTTCAGGGATGTAGTAGGGTAGTTTAAAAGAAGCATGGACCAAAGTTTGGCAATGAAGAGCATGACCAGGTAAGATATATTACAATTTCTTCAGTTAACAAGGTCCAATTACGGTCAAATCTCTTGAGAAACCATCAATTTGTTCATTCAACAAATATTAACTTAGCACCTCCTAAATCCTGAGGCAAATGTGTAAAGGGCCTAAGAGAAAACATCAACATCAACATCAACATTCAAGCGGCAGGCAGAAGACAACTGAAAAGGAGTGGTCACAGAGGCAGGAAGAGCCGCAGGAAACGATGGTGCAAAAACAATGACGTTTTTAAGAAGAAAGTAGCAGTAATGTGACCAATGTGGAGAGACCACGGTAAGAACAGAGTTGTGGACACAGGGTTTAGCAATTATAGACTAAAGAGTATGAAATCGACTTGATGTGACATGGTTAAGGCATGTGAAGGTGAAAAAAATAATCAGGAACATAACTGAGTCCCTGGTACCAAGAACACTGTCAGATACCCAGCAGGGCCCAATAAACACTAATTTGTTGAAGGAGTGATGAAAAGGATACTTTCTTTTTAGAGGAAAGTCACTCAAGTGGAACTGAAAACTGGTTTTTTGCTTTTAAAGATTCAGACTGCTGGTTGCCATACCATATAAACATGAGAAGTTACGTTTTTACTACTTTGCTTTAGGAAATTCAAAGCAACCTTTGCTTTTCTTTCTTTTTAAAAAAATAAGTTTTATTGAGATACAATTCACACTCTATTACAATTCACCCATTTTAAGTGTTTGATTCAATGGTTTTTAATATACTTACAGAGTTCTGCAATTACCACTGTAATCTAATTTTAGAACAATTTTATCACATCCAAAGAAACCCTGTACGCATTTAGCAGTCCCTCTCCATTTCCCCCCACCTAATCACACTAAATTCTGTTCTGCCTCTATAAATTTGCCTACTTTGGATATTTCATATAAATGCAATCATACATTCAATAATCACAAATCTTTTGTGAGTGGCTTCTTTCACTCAGCACCATGTTTTCAAGGTTTATCCTTGTTGTATCAGTACTTCATTCCTTTTTAATGGCTAAATGTGGTTCCATTGTATGGATATACATTAGAATTGCCTTTCATTGGATGATGGACATTTGCATTGTTTCCCCTGTTTGGCTATTATAAATGATGCTGCTAGATATTTGTGTACAAGTTTTTGTGTGGATATGTTTTCATTTCTCTTGGGTATATACCAAGAAGTGGGAACTGTTAGGTAATGCAGTAACTTTATTTTCTGAGGCACTGCCACACTGTAATCTTTGTGCTTCCTATGTGTTAGCACATAAAAAGACAAAGAAGTGCTGGCTTCTGCTATTTTGGCTATTTTAAGCTAGCCAGTAGCTAGTGCTTTAAGGGGCAATATTCAAAATAACAAAATACATAAAGTTCTGAATAATCTGTAACTATGTTGGAGAGAGAAGCATCACCCCCACCCCCACCCGGCTGCTTCATACTCTCCATTTCAAAAGTTACTTTGAACAAAAAATAGTTGAGCAATAAATACTTATTCACAGCCCTGGCGTGGTGGTTCAACTGGCTGGAGTGTCACCCTGTACATCAAAAGGTTGGGGTTCAATCCCTGGTCAGAGCACATACCTAGGATGCAGTTAATTTCGATGCTGGGTTGGGACATGCGTGGCAGGCAACCAATAGATTGATGTTAATTTCTTACATTGATGTTTCCCTCACTTTCTCTCTCCCTAAAACCAATAAAATATATCCTCGGGTGAGGATTAATAAAAAAGCAGTTACAAAAAATTTACCTCTTCAAAGCTATGCTAGCTGATGCTGATATACATATACAAAAAACATACTTTAAAAATCAAATAGTAAAGAAAGTATTTCAAGAAAACTTATGTTTTAAAATTCCTACACACTGAATATAGCTACAAAGCCTGGGATACTTCTAATGTAAACATCACATTGTTTAATTTACATTGGAGTGATGACTTAGGTGATGCCTGTAATATAAATCTTTTTGATTATTGAGGAAATGGGTTCTAAAAAAGCTGACACATGGGAACCACTAAATATAAAAAAATGTTTTAAGTAAACATTGCTGGTAGTTCTGGAGCATTTTTTCATATCAGGTAATTATTTCGTCAAAGGGGCTAATTTAGAGCCATTTTTTAAACTAGTTACAGTTGTGCTAGCAATAAATGATAAAGACGTCTACCAACAAATTCAATCTTCACAATTAGGCAATTAAGATTCATTTTCAAACCATTATTAATGAATTAAACAAAAAATATGATAATTAAAAGTGAAGGATCTAGAAGAAACTGAACTTTTAAATACATTTTCTTCAGCAAATAGTTTTTAGTTTGCTCTCTCTATCATTTAATCAATCCTACACTATTTTCTAAAACAAATTTTCTTGTCACTTCCTGAAGTTTTTCGTATATTTTGCCCTTTGGTTGAAAGGTTAACATGTGCTAAAAATACACACCCATGCCTCCATATGTTTTCTATTTAGGTCACACGAAGTTGAAGCATCTGATGTGCCAAGTAAGACTCAGACTCTAGTCAGTATGATGACAGTGCAAAAAACACCTCAATCAAAAATATATTATTACATGCACACCATGTAGTTAACTGAAGATACATGTAAATCTGTCTTGCCACTATTCCTACTTAACTGACATACACTATTTGAAGGAAATTAGATGAGAATACTCAATATTTAATTAGCAAACCTCAACTGTGAAGGCAATTTGTGATAATGGGGAAAAAGAGGTTGTACACAGATGATACACAATTAACAAAAAAGGCAATGCTAATAAGACTGCCTAAGCAAAGGAGACTTCTTCATTAACACAAAATAAAAAGTATACACATTGGCCTAGAGTGCAAACAAACTTTTGGTGCAAACTATATGCACAGGTATACTAAGAAGTTTTAAACACTTCCAAGGTCTTACAAGTTGATATAACTGATCTGTATCTTCTGTTATCTACTCCAGGATATGTATTTGTACTGACTCTGGTTCAGAAAAGGGCAGGGGCACAAAAAATTATAGGAAATGGGAAGTTGTCCCCCCCGATCCCCACTGGCAATATGAAATGAAGTTAGCTACAGAAGCTTATCACTAAGAGAGTGCTAAACATTCTGAATTCAGTATAAAATTATGTATTATTCCATCATAATATCAATACCATTGTTAAAGAAAATTATGACTTTATTATTGCTAAGTAGCCTCAGACTTTTAGAAAGAATTCTATCTTGGTAAAATATATTCAGCACAATTCTGAATTTAAAATATCTTATCCATACTTTTACTCTGCTTAAATGTTTCTTATTTTATATTTATTTTTTGGAATAGAGTATGCACAATGACTTTCCCTGAAAGTTACAAAGAAATTGGTAACATTACCTTTTTTGGGGGGGTGGGGGGGTGGTTGCTAAGAGCTAGGCAGATGACAAAGATGAAAGTAATTTTTTACTCTACTTTTTCATACTTTTTGGTTTTTGAACCATGTAAAGAAGATTTATTTTAAAAGTAAATAAAATGTAAAAACATAGTTATTCTTAGCATAAGTTTCAAAGGGAGATTGTAGATATTCATTCTTTGTGATCTCTAAAACATGAAAGATTATTTCCAATTGCACATTAAATCTTATCATATCTACATGAGAAATGTTTTACTTGCTAGGCACTCTTCTCCATGCTCTGTGCAACTACCTTGACTGCTAAACCAGCTTCTTCAATTATACAACCATTAAACATAATTTGGTCTGTCCTCCAACTGCCATGAGAATTATTTTGATAGTTTCCTACTGCAACTCCTTATTTTATTTCCTTTTAGCCACCTGGCAAGAAGTCCAAATTCCCATGTAAGGTACACAAGGTCCTTCACATTAGAATCTAGACCCAAGCAACTTTCCAGACTCATCTCCTATTTTCTAACACGATGTAATTTAAGCAGGGTAAGGAGAGAACTGAGGACAACAGGGACAAAAAACAGTTAAAAGGCAAAAGATCAAGAACCACAGTTCCCAGAGTCAAATGGATTTTTTGCAGGGAATAAGCTGGAGAGACAGGAGGTGGTAGTCAGAGACTAAAATACTTAACATTGAAATTATGGAGGAGGCACAGTTTTTGGCAATGACTAAGTCTACAGTTTAGCTACAGGAATTAATGGCCGAGGCAGGGTGCAGAATAAAATCACTGGAGGGGAGGGGTAAAAGACCTGAGAATCTACAAAAAGACTACATATGGGGATACTAAATTCACCAGAGTGATAGTAATCTAAAAGTCTAGAGAGTAAGATTCAAAGCTGAGTGATATTTTTTAGATGTAGAGGAGAAAGAGGGGTCAGAAGTTGCAATGAGGCACAACGATGTGAGAAATAGGTGTGAGAACACTATTGGTGGGAATGCAGACTGGTGAGTGCAGCCACTGTGGAAAGCAGTGTGGAATTTCCTCAAAAAACTAAAGATGGAACTGCCTTTCAATCCAGTGATCCCACTGCTGAGATTATGCCCTAAGAATCCTAAATCATCAGTTCAAAAGAACCTATGCACACCAATGTTCATAGCAGCGTTATTTACAATAGTCAAGTGCTGGAAACAGCCTAAGTGCCCATCAGTAAATGAGTGGATCAAAAAACTGTGGTACATTTACACAGTGGGATACTACACAGCAGAAGGAAAGAACTTCATGACAGCATGGATGGAACTGGAGAGTATTATGCTAAGTGAAATAAGCAAGTGGTAAAAGACAAATACCATGTGATCTCACCTATAAGTGAAACCTAATCAACAAAACAAACCAGCAATAAAGAACCAGAGACATGGAAATAAAGAACAAACTGACAGGGTGTTCCGTGGATAAGGACAATGGGGAAGAGACTGTCTTTGGGAGCAGGAGTTGGAAAGGGCAGGGGAGAACAATGGGGAGAAAAATGGGGAAACTGTACCTGAACAACAATAAAAGAAATTAAAAAAACAAAAAAGAAAAAAAAAGAAATAGGTGTGAGAAATCGATCATCATTTGAAAGGCTGCAGGGGATACAATGTTCTTAGGGAGAACCAGATTTCAGTTAGAGCAAGAACGTAATCAAGAAAAGACTAAGGACACAGATTTTACTTCACTTACCAGGAAATGGGGCATGTTAGGAGGTAGAGATGTGTGAGAGACAGAGTTAGAAAACATAATGATTTGTATGAGAGTAAAAGTCCAGGTTGATAAGGAGTAACTTGAGAGACCAAAGCTTCTCGTGTTGAAGTATATAAAATGTATTTAGTTAGAGGATCTGTAAAGGAATAATTATATGGTTCTAGTTAACTAAATCAGTAGAAATAACATATATTAAATTGATGGCTGTTGGACTGTGTCCGTGTTAAGTGTTTCCTCCCATTGTGACAAAGTCTTTATATATTGTATTTCCTGACTAATTGTAATGAAGACATTATTGGTGACTTAGATGTCAGAAAGAAAAATAAACTTGAATAATCTGTGGATACAAGTGAGAATATACTCTGTAAAAATCTAAGAAGTCACTGGGGAATCCGAAAGAATGAATCCTCATAAAAAGATTCATTTTATGAATTAAAAGTATGAGAAAGTTTGAAAGAGGCAAGAGTGTTCAAAACTGATGCTATATAAATTTGTGTATTTTGATTTTAGCACTACCTAATTCATTTAGTATTCTACTCTGAACTATGCATTGAGTAAAGGAAATACAGATAAGATATATCCCTCCCTCCCAAAAGAGGTTCCTGAGAAAGGGAGACATAATGCAATTCATTGCCAACAAGTTAAAAATGACATAATAGAAATATGCAGAAAATGCTATGGAAAAAGTCAAGAACTAGGTAAGTCTTACTGGGAACAAGGGAAGACTTCAGAGACTTCTTTAACAGTGTGCATAAACATCAAACTCAGAAATCAAGTACACTAAAATTTGATTTATGTATATCTCTCATCTCTACTATATACTGGGTGGGGCAAAAGGAGGTTTACAGTTGTTCATATGGACAATAATACAACAATTAATAAATAATAAAAGAATAAGCTATTTGTGTACTTGCAACTGTAAACCTCCTTTTGCCCCACTCTGTAATACTTCATAGAAGCTAGGGAAAAAGTAAAAGAACTTAATATAACAGAATAGGACATGACAACCTCTTTAAAAATTTAGTTATCATTAATTTACAAGTGTGGGGGGGAACCAAACAAACCCCAACCAACCAATCATGATTGATAGTCAGCCCCAAGCTAACTTTAAAATATAATATATCTAGAGACATCTACCTTCATTAATTAAAAAAGAAACAAAAACAAAACCCACCCAAACTTTCTACATTGGAACTGAAAGAATACTTTCTTGATAAGGAAGGAATATTTAAACCACAGTTCTAAACTGTAACTTCTCTTTGACCATACTGCCTCCACAACCCTGTCTAGGATGCAGGAAGAGTGTGTGCCCCTTTAACACTGGTCTAATTGTGGGCAAGGGACTTTTCCTTGATTCCTCATGGTACAGCTGAAACAAAAGTGGGACATTAAAAAATACTGGAAAAAACATAAATAAAAAATATTGGAGTAAAGGCTAAAAGATGTAAAGGAGAATAAAATAAAAAAGATGCAAAAAGAATACCATAAATGTAGGGGACACATAAGCTACCACTTATTTATCTTTAATTTAAAATTCAATAAATGTATCCTTTCTTGTTTTTGGTTACCACCCCCTCCAAAATCTTTGGCCACCAGCACACTCACTACTAAATCTCCATAGCCAGTTTTCTGGGTTTCTGCTACTGGTTAAGGCCCTGTTTCTTCCCAGATTGATGGAAACACAGCTCTTTGAAGCTGTGTCACCATTCTTCCAAATGTCAAAAATATATGAAGTGATCCCAATAAGCACTCATGTTACATGGAGGTGGGATATGTGGGAAGTCATTCCTTCAATTACTTCTCTTACATACCAGTTAAAACCTTCAGGGGAAAGTGGTGGCAGGAAATGGAGACAACTGTATTGCAATAACAATTAAAAAAAACCAAAACCTTCTAATATAAATGATAACCAATTCAGCTTTTGCAGTATCAGGAGCTTCTACTTATTAAGACAAAAATTCAATTCAAAACAATTTTTAAAACTACAAACAATGTTTTTTGCAAAAGAAAATATTCACAAGTCAACAAGTATCTTTTATCTGAAATCATACATTTAACGTTATGTTCTAACTCGTGATCTACAGACTTACTCATGTACATATGAAACAGCAAAGAATACTAAGTTGGTTTCAGATATTATCATACTGAGAAAAACTTCTAATATGGAAAACAACTACTTTATAAATGAAAATATATGCAACAGGACTTCACAAGATTTCAGTTATTACCACTATAGTTGAAAACTGTACTGCTCATCCTAAGGAACGGTTCTAACATTTCTCCAAATAATATCTACTTTAAATAAACTCATTGAATCCACTTGTAAATTATTTCCCTTTGGCTGTCACATTATTCAATATGCTTTCAAGGAACATGATGATGAAAGAAGAAAAACACCTCTTTCTAACATAACCATACTGGCAAGAACATCAACATTATCAGTATTCAAAGAATGTCTTGGCAGGTTAAACCTTCATAAAAAGAAGGAACACTATCTAATCCAAGATGTCAAAATAGCAATAGTACTTCTCATATTATGTGTAATGTGATTGTTTCTAATGCAAAAGAAATTAAGAAAAAAAGAAAAAATGTCAATATTGTCATGTTTAAATTTTAAGCAAAAGCAAAAAATATTCTTCAGAAAAGCACATAAAACAGGATAAAAGTTAGCATGTTTAAAAGAAAAAGACTAAGACAAGAACTGTACTCAATGTTCAAAAAGATTTAAGAAAATGTGGCAAGGTAATTTTGGGAAGTTTAACAATCTATTTTAAAACTGGAGGCATAACAGCATTATTAAGAAATAAAAAAGCAGAAAAACAATTTGTACTAAGAAAAAATTTGAAAATAGACTGCTTGTTGTAATTTAGTCTGTGACTTCTTTGTGTTACAATAGCTAATGCCTAATTTTACTGTAAGACTTTTGATAATCTTACATTACTTTCATGGAATAACGCTCTCAGCACACTCTCTAGGACTTGAAATTACTGAAGGCCATTGAGGGATTTGTGTTTGCTCAATATACCGTAAGGTCAGAATCACTGTCCTCCAAAAATAAAATGCAGTATATTGTAAAATCCTAATTCCCATTCCCGAGAGAAAATGCCTATAATGATGACCTTATAGTAGTTGGGAAAATAATGTAAACTTATCCAAAGCTTATAAGGTGTAGATGTGTGTGTGTGTGTGTGTGTGTGTGTGTGTGTGTATCTTATAAACTTTATATAAACATGATATGTGTATATATTTGACTTTAAGTATTCATTTCCATTACATGAGGCAATAGTCTTGTTTTATTCTTAGATTATGTTTTCTCTTACTCAACTTTCCTCTTCAGTTTACTCACTTTAATGAATACTTAGTTCCTATCTTAATATTTTACATTTCCATCTATTTTCTCTTCCTGATCATTGTTTCTTCTGTCTTTGATCTCTTAATTTGGTAACTGAACTTTTAATTACTAAATGTCCTTTGGATCAAGAGGTCATAGGGTTATTTATACTAGCAGGATGAGCCTCCGTCCATCAACATCCTGAGGAATCATAGCATGGTAGAGCTGGAAGGGACCTTAAGGTATCATTTGGTTGAGCTCTATGCCAGAAGGAACAGGTGGTTGACTATTCTTTATGCTTTTTTCTTTTTAATATTTTTATAACCAAAGATTTTATCATAAATATTTTACCATAGCTTGGTTCAATACAAAATCTTCTTAATAACAAGTAAAAACACATGGAATAGAAAGCAAACTTGATGTAAACAGTTCTGACCTAAGCACTATTACTTACTAGAAAATATAAAATGATTCCTTTGATAACTCTGAACTTTAAGTTCCCCACACAAATAGAAATAATGTTGTCTAATTTACAAAGTTATTGTAAATGCTCTGAAAACTGGAGAACTACATAAATATAGTATAGTATTAAAATGAGAAGCAACACAATAGTGTAAAGACCTGCAATTCTGCAGGCATGTTAGTTCCAAATTCCATCACAACAATTTACTAGCTGTGCAACACAGAGCAAAGCAATGAACCTCCCTGAGGGCATTTCAGAGAACAATTGCAAAACTGGTATGTTTACCTTATTTGATTGTTGTTGTGGATTATAGGCATTTAATGCACCTACATAGGTTCTGGCATTATGTAGGTCCTTAATGAATGTTAATTCCTTACTCCCTATCAGACTTTCACACTTCTGCTAGGTGGTTTTGCTCTCCTTCTGTTAATTATTTCAAGGTACACATGTAGAATTTTATGAAAGACAATCAGAAATTATATAAACCTTTCCCCTGAGATTCATCAATAAACAAGAGTTCCTCATCAGCCCTGCTTTGAAAAATGGAAAATGAGGTAGTGATTCCTTTAAAATACAAACTCTTCCAAAGAAGAAACAGTTTAGAATAGATGATTAAAAATGTCATTTAACTGTGAACTCCTTAAAGGAAAAGAAAAAGTCTTTATTTGTCTTCATAATATAAAACACTGAAATATTTCTTGTATGGAAAAGTTTGTTGGTGGAATGCTGATCTTAGAAATTAAGAAACGTAGGTTCAATCAGACTGTATACAGGTATTAGGTAAAGAGTCTTTACTAAGAGTAAACTAAACAAATGCAGAAAAATTTTTGAAGACTCTATATATCTAACTGATTCAGATAAAAATACACTGTCCCTTTATTATATCATATACCAAAAAAATAAAAATCTTACAGAACAATAACACTTACCTTGTTATGTATAAGGAGAATCCTTAAATCAGGTTTAAGTATTCCATAGCTTATTAGGAGATCTAGGACCTTTTTTATTTCATCTTTACATTTTTTAGCAGTTGAGTAAAATTGCTTTCTTACAGGTAGATTCTTAAACAATCTCAAAACAGTTACAGTTGTCCCTGTTGGCAGGTAAGAGGAAAGCATATTGAGATGTGGAAGGTATTTCAGATCTTCAAATCCATACACAACCAGTAATTAACCCGTTCTATCACTGAAGGTCAGTCCTTCTCCAACTCTGGGAACCCAAAGAAGACTCAGCTTTGCAAGCTATTCTGATCCTGTGTTAGATAGACTCTTCTATTTGTAACAGGACTGACCTGCTAAGAATGATCTCTTCTATATGGTATAAACAAGAATAATCTTATATCTACCATTGCAGAGAAACATGGGCTCACCAGAACGTAGTATTTTAAAAATTCTGCTGGTATTCAAACCACCTGGGGATGATGCTTACTCTACACTTTAAAATATAACATATAGGTGTCTACATGGCATATGTGATAACCTTAATTATTGCAGAAAAAAATTCTTATCTGAAATATCTAATTGCCTGGTTTAATTTATGACCCTCATCTTCTGAACAAGTACTCAAAACGGGATATTTTAAAAAACTATGTATTTAACTAAAAGTTGAATAAAGGTTTGAAAAATGATACTGCTAAAATATCAGGTTAATAATTAGCTTTTATTTTTAAAAAACCATGAAATTGGGACCATGTTTTCCTTCAAATTCTTTAGCATAATAGTTGTTCTAAAAGTTCTTATATGCTAATTCAAATATCTGGATGATGTGAGTTTGATTATATGAATTATTTTTTCTCTTGACTATGGATCCCATTTTCCTTTCTTCATGTCTCTCAATATTCTTATTTTTGACAGACACTGAGTACAAAAAAACAATAGATAATGAAGTTGACAATACTGTCCCCTTGTCAAGCATCTAGAGTGAAGAGCAGATGTTTTCAATATAATCAGGAGTTTATCTGTGTTGGAGCTGAGTTGCCTCTTCATTTAGTTCCAGTTTACTTCTAGTTTCAAATGTCCTGAAGACGGAAACAGGTCTCTCCTTCTAGTAAGGTTTTGGGACCTAAGCCCTGAAAGACTTTAAGAGCTTTCTTTCTGTTTCTAGTTCTTTTTACTTGCTTACTCAGTAAAAGTCCTGAGATTTGGCATTTGGGGTGAACTAGATCTGTGTTTGAGGATCCCATCTTCTAATCTGTCATGTCAACTCACACGTGGTTATTAGAAGTTCAGCTGGTTTCCCCTATGGCCATAAAAGGTCCCTTGCCTATAGCAGGCCTGCTCTTTTGCCTGCTATGCCTCCAGACTCAGTTAATGTTTCCAGCGATGCCAAGTGCCCGCCAGTCTCTAATCATAAAAGAGGTCATCTTTCTCTTCAGCTTAATTCATTTAAACTTCTTTGTGACATAGTTCTTCAATGGGTTTCTAAAAATACAAGTTTTAAAAATTGTTTTTCTTCTCCTTGCTACATAGAGAGCAATGGTCTCCTAAAATCTACATCCATCAGTCTGACCTACCTCTTGTTGAAAAGTTATACTCCCATTTCTTCTATCATTTTCAAACTCAGATATTCTTTTCTGAAAATTTTGCTAACTTCCCTCTTGCCCCAGTGGCTGCTTTTTACTATTATTACTTATTTACTCATCTGTGTCCTCCACTAGTGAGTTCCTTTTCTCATCTGGGTTCTCCACTGGCCTTTGAGAAAGAATGGTGTATGCTGTAGCTGTAAACAGATGGTATGTAGAAGGGCAGGGAGAAATCGGTAGGGCAAATATAAATGTGTTTATGAAAGGAAAAAAAAATATTGATTTTTAAAATATGTGTTATATATCAAAGACCACACTATACACAGTCCATATATTAACTGATAATTGCTTCAGCAGCTAAAAATATCCTCAAAGTAAATTGAAAATTACCAATAAGCTAAGAATTATACGTTGAAGTAAAACTTAATGATGGAACACTTTGCTGATTCCAAATAAAATATACAGCCTTAAAAAAAAAAAAGTACCAAGTGATGCTGACCTATAGGGAGGAGCTCTAGTATACTATCATATTTTACAGGAGAACCGCTCAGCTCTCTAACTTTAGCACATTCTACAAACACCAGAATTAAACTGCAGTCGTGATATGCTCCCTGTTATATTTTTACATGACGCCTATGTTATGCCATTTATATAGGCAGCTATTTATATTCCTAATGTAAAGAGGTATGATTGCTTGAATATATCAGAGTTTCCTTAAACTATTTAATAAAGTTCCATTCTCAAGATTAAAAAATCTTTCAATACATGCACAATCACACATAGCAGGGATTTACAAAGAACATGATGCTCTACTCTAATAACAGGGTCGGGAAAGGAAATAGCCTCATCAGAGTACTTTAAATATACTACTTTTGACATCTGAGAAATTCCTAAGGCAGAAGGAGTACTAAGAGGTGTTAAAAGAATTTTTCCAGGACGGTAAATCAATTTAGAAAGCTTAATACTGATTATCTAGGGTAAAGGGAATAGAAATGATGACAAAAAGTAAATGACTAAAACAAATAATTTAGAGTACTTGGTAAAAGAATTTAAAAGCTGAAGACTTATTTTTATATTTCTTGTTTTTTCTTTAAATGTGTTAAAGGTGAACAGAAGGTAAGGGTAATTTTAAATGATACACTGTTAAACACATAAATCATTTTAAATGGCTAAATTAACCCATAAAACAAATACCTATACCAGAATTGGAATCTCCAGTAAACTATTTTTAAACATTTTAAAATATGTTTTTTTAAAGGGGTAACAAAGTTTCCAATGTTTAAAAAAGATTCTCTTGCAAGTTGTCCCTGCATCTACAGTTAGGCTATCTACAGGTGTCATCCTACCAGATGATATGAGGAGTAACTGCTAAGTAAGGATGTTTACATGACAGCAGAAATTAATCTAGAAGAACTCTAAATGCACAGGTATTAATTAAGATAGCTGAACTGTAGTTTTATCTTACACAGAAAATATTTAAATGGAAGCTGAATGACAGCTGGTAGTGAAATGTGAGTCCATGATTCAATCACTCAAAAACTATCAGCACTAAGGCAATATAAATGTAAAATGCTTTTGAAAGTGTTTGTGGATTTATATAATATGTCCACCTAGAGCAAACTGAAACTAAGAGCTTGATTTTTTTTGTTGTTTTCCTAGCCAATCAACTGTAATTATGAGAAAAAAGGAAGCTATGAAAGGCAATTACTACTAGTTTAGCAACCACTGAATTTCAAAGTGCTTTTTCTTAAGGTAAAAGAAAATATAGTTCATTTATTGACTGTAGAAATCTCTTATTATGGATACCTGATCTCACTTACTAAAAGTAGAGGAGTTAGGTCAGAAGAAAAGAAAAATCAATCAGAAAACAGGGAAAGATTAGGAGTCCATATTTAAGAACTGGTATTTCATAGTTCTCATGGAGATGAATACAGGAAAGCATGAGAAGTATGAGTGATGCAAAACCATTGGCCATCCAGATTAGACTGGCTACTACTAAGATAAAAATAAATACATTTAAGTTTTATAAGGTGACTAGATTACTTCAAAGTACTCTACTGGATAGCCACTCAAATATCCCCTAATGGTTTCCTAATTTGAACTCCTAAGAACTGGGGTCAGAGCATTTCTGGAGAGGAACCATATTTAAAAATGCCTCTTTGTCCTAATCTTCCATATATAAAAAGCAAAAGCATCACAATATTAATCTAAAATAAAATATGTACATTATTATATATCAAATTAATTAGTAATTAGATGAGCTCATTTCTATTAAATGAATTAGAAAAAATTCTACTGTATTTTCTTAGGAGTTTTATTAACTCTTTAACTCTTTCCCCCATGTGGATACAAAAGTGTTATTTCTTAATGGAAAAAACTAATCAATAACGAATTGGAAGTTAATTAAAAAAAAAGAGAGAATTTGGTACCAGTATTAAGATATAAGAAAATAAATTTCAATGAAGAAAGACATGTCATTTGAAAAAATAAATCCAGTAATTTAACATTAAAACTGGAGGGAAGAGACCACTCCCAAAAATATAGTACTGTGATAAATTACAAGGAGGTATCACAAAATTAAAAATGAATTTACAATACAAACTGGAGGAGAAGGGCAAACAACAACAAAAACACGGGTTCCTTTTCAGATCTAACAATTCTTTTGGACATGACTCGAGAGAGGTCATACCTTTAATATTCTTTCAACTTTAAACATCCCATTACCAAAAGTTAGCAGTATGAAAAAGATTAAAGATATGTGAAATGCAAGCCCGAAGAGATTTTTTTCCCCACTTAGAGGTACTTAGAAACACAAAATGTCAATTAAAATACAATAAAATTACTTAAATATAAAAAACACTAAAAAGCTAAATGACCAACAGCAATAATAATAATTAATATACTTATTTGCTTTAAATAATACAGAAAGGGAGAAAGTAGATGAGGGTATTACATGAAACATTAGTAATGAGTTAACAATTGTTTAAACTGAGTGATAGGTACTCTATCCAATCTACTTGTGCACATGTTTGAAGTTTTCTGTAAATATATTGATGGTATGGGTTTATTACCATGATTACCAAATCAATAATGTTTTAGGTATTTCAATAAAGTATTATCCTTCATATATAAGGAAGACAGCAGTAATCCAGCAAGAGTAAAATAACTGCTCTTACAGTTTTTACAGAAGAGTAACTAATCCATGTTGTTGTCTGAAGTCTTTCACTCACAGTTCCTCTTAAGCCCAGCTCTAAGTATCCAGGAGACTGGTAGCTAAAGTACAGGCTGAATGTTCACTTGGAAGTTAACTAGCTATTATCAAGTCCGAAGTAATACATCTGAATTTAAGAAGTGAGAATTTTTTAAAATAAACCATTAAGACAGAAAAGGCAAAGAATGCTGTAAAGCTACTCTCTTACCTTGACCAAGATGTGAAGGTTTTTGAGAAATTATGTGGCCACTGCCATCTAAAACATACTGGGTGCTAAAATTATCAGCAGCTGTCTTTGTTGTAATTAAAACCTGGAATTAAAAAAAAAGAAAACCTCTAATAAAATTATAATTTTTACAGAGAGCTCATTATCAAACCAGATTTAAAATAATTATCATATATTTACTTAATATTGAAAAGTTTCACTTAGTAAATTCTTATGACCACTTTTCCTGCAATATTGCTTCAAGTTACACTAATAAGCAATATATTTTTAAGTTAAACTACTGATTTTTAAATATTTTACTCTAATTAAAATATTCATATATAAACCAATATACCTGAAATGGCTATTTTTATTATATGTATTGTGTGACTCATTTGTAAAATCAAATACCTCAAATGCATTAGGTAAGTTTGCTTTATGGTAGACTATTCGCATAAATTTGTTAGTAAATAATTCTTTTGTAAAGTGATCATTCCATCCTTTTATATTTTTTATAAAACTGCATTTCCATATTTCAAATTAATGGTTCAAAAGAATAAAAACATACAAATCAACACATACATATGTGTGCCCAATTTTTTCTTAAACTCAACCTTTGAATTCATTGTTTTTATTAATTAAAAAAGTTTAGCATTGAAACATGTAAGTATAAGAAAGTATTTCATTCAGCGTGAAGCGTTTCCTAAGATTTTACAGTTATAGAAGTATAAACTTAAGAAGGTCTGCACTCTCCCCAAGCTTTCTGCTTACATATCTCCTGAGATTTGTAGGAGAGTATATCAATAGTAAAACCATATCCTTGCCAGAAAACACCATAGGTAGGGAGTGGAGATGCTGGCAAGGAGAGCAGGGTGGATTCAGAAAATGGTAGCCTCCTTACACTTATGGTTGGAAGCAGTCTTTCTTGGCCATGCTTGGACTGAGCAGAGCTGATTATCTTAAAATAAATCTATATAGCCCTGACCGGTATGGCTTAAGTTGGTTGGGCATAATCCTGCAAAGTGAAAAGCTGCCAGTTCAATTCTTGGTCAGGACGCAAGCCTGGACTGAGGGTTAGGTATGAGAGGCAACTGATCGATGTTTCTCTTCCTTTCTTTATCCCTCCCTTCCCTTCTCTCTAAAAACAAACAAATAAAATCTTTTTAAAAATGTATATAATTCAGAAGAAGCCACAAAGATCCGGGTCCACCACTAGAACTTAACTAGGTCCAGTTGAGTCTACAGCTGATGGTTCTGTCACCCTGTTGTAACCATGCACCGATTTATTGTAGGTTGCATGGGTCTGTGGAACATGTGGATACCATGCAGGGAATTGCAAAGTCACCAGGAAAAAGTATGGCTTCTCTAGGGGACAGTATTAGTATAGTCTACTAGATTCTCTGTGAGGGTGACATCCACAAAATCTTTACTAGGGGCATTGCTTCAAGGTGCTATTTGTGCGATAACTATTCTCTAATAATGTTAAGTGATTATTTTACTTCTTCCAAAAATATAATTCATGTTTCAAAACTGTATAATTTAAAATTTTTCTGATAATTAATCTTCTCTGCAACATGACAGCTCCACTGTGTCCAACAATGATTTCTCCTAGTAAAGTTAGTCAAAATAAAGAAAGCAGATTGCTAGAAATTTTCTTTGTCTCTAATCACTTTATGATTGTCCCTTTAAAAACAATTCTACATTTAACCAACCACTTCTCCAAAATGCCAAGGTCAATTGAATTCTATTTCTATTCTCTAAAGAGCTAGCCACCTGACCTAAAGTTGGTGTCACTGAGCAAAGGCGGCCCTGGAACTCAGAGTTCTAGCACTAACTCTGCCAGAGGCTTGCTAGATGGTCCTGAATAAATTACCCTATCATCTTTAAGGGAAGGGTGATGATAAGATGAAGATGATGCTAATACTTTATAAGGTTACATGGATTTTGCTTTAACTACATCAAAGCACTTTACAGATATTAACTTGTTCATCCTTTAAAAACATTAGTGAATAGTAAATATACTCCAGGCGAGATGAATAAATTGAAGTACTAAAAAGCAAAACAGGACTTATGGGTTATAATATAACACTTAAATGTTAAGGTTAAAAAAAACAACACAATATTATTTTCCAACATTAAGCTTTTTAAAATTAGAACATGTAGGGTATTATGAAAATTTACTTAGATAGGAAATGCATTGCAATTTGCTACTAAGGACAGTGAATTATAAAACACACAAGCATGTTTCACAAATTCATGAAATACAGTGTGTTCCTCAGAGGAAGGAATTGTATTTCAAGAGTTCATTTCATCATATGACCCTGTGTCCTAAGCAGGAAACCTTTTTTTGGACCAGGCACAGGTTCAGAATGTGTAAGCAGTCCAGTAGCTAGCATTTGAACCTGCAGTAATTCCAGCTCCGAACTATCTCTAATATATATATTATTACCAATGCCTCTTACTGGAGACGTTGAGGAATTGTGGCAGTGAATGAATCTAGTGGTATTAATAAAAGAAATAAGAAAATTTATTTAAAGAATTTTAAAAGGAGAAGTTTATTTTAAAAGAAGTTTTAGAATTCTTAGGGGGCCTTAAACGTTGTATTTGCTATCATTTATTAAAAACTGTCTCTGGTTCAGTTACTGAGTTTCAAGAGATTATACTACTATTACAAAACTCAAGTTACACAAAAGCATTTGAAGTTTAGATAAGCACATTCTTTTCCTCAATGTTTTAGATAAAAAGTAAATTATAAACTTAGGATATATCCTGGTAATTCATGCAAAAAGTTCTTCCTTGACAAAAATTCATTTTAAATAATTATGTAACAATTCTGTTTTTGTTTGTTTTTACTGACTTTTGGAAGAATGCCTCAAAGAAACAAGAGTCTGAAAACTAAAGTAAATAAATGGTCCTCCTGATTCAACTGAAATATGAATCTTACCTCGATGTCTGAAAGGTCTTTTTCTTACCGTGTGTAAGTATGCCTGCCTGCCTGCCTGCCTGCCTGTTAATAGTTGTACACTAACATAAGTACTCTGACGTCAGAACCTTTTCCCAGATACTCCACTGGGGGACAGCAGCAACAGAGAGATCTTGACTCTGTCTTTTCCCTTTTCAACAAGAGTTCTCTTATCTGCGAGGAGGTTGTATTTAGGAAACAGAATCTTCAAAAATTCCTGTGCCTATTCTAACTAAAGCTCTACCTCCATGGCTCTAAAAGACATAGAAGGCACCCTACACTATGCAGCAAGAAGCAGGAGCCATCAGAATTACACTAGGGGCTTCCTCCTACCCTTTTACAGCTAAGTGGGCCCCCTATAAAGGGAGTCTCAAGTTCATCTTCAAAACAGAATGACTCAGCTTCTCATTCTACCCCCTTGAAGCCATGGAGGTATAATGCAATGTAAAACAATAGCAAACCTACACATCCTATATTAACTCATCACAAAATTATGTATGGTGAACTTGATAGATCAGAATATCCAGCACACTGTAACCACTTCAAGAAATGTTGGATGAATAAATCAATAAACATGAGTATTACGCAGAGGATGGCTGGCAATTCTAATTCTTCTGAGGGAAAACCAAAAGGAAAAAAAAACATGGCCTGAAACACAATGAAGACTTTTGGTGAAAATTAGAAGGAATTTATCTAAAAATGGCTGTAAAATTTTAGAAAGGATTTCCCCAAAATACCGAGGAGTTTGCACAAACTTTGAAAGTTGAGGTGAAATACTGCTTGCCAATAAGGTAATGAGCAAAGCTGATGATACATCTATATGATACAGCTGCATATACTTTCCATATTCAAGTTGTGCATAAAAATAACTTTCACTATGTGACACATGACAATATTCAAGATACTTGAATATGTATTATTTCCTTTGACCTTCCAATCATTATCTTTACTTTATAAATTAAAAAGGAAAAAAACTCTCAGAAATGTTAACCTGCTCTATGCCTTTGGACAAGTCTCTTATGCAAACACTTGGGAATAAGAATTAGGTTTCTGACTCCTAGTTCAGAATTTGTACTGATTTTCAGAAAACAAAACAAAACTTTTCTGTGTTCCTCCTAAAACTGAAGTATAATTTAGCTTCCATTTCAAATCCAGTTCAAAAAACTTGTATGTTATTTTTAAAATATGTAAATTATCTACTTATAAAGAGATTAAACATTTTTACTGTGTTTCACTATGTGACAGAACAATATACACAGTAGTCATAAAAAAATTTTATGAATAGGTCAAAACAGAATTTTCACTTGAGTTCATTTTACTCAGTATGTTTAGTAATTAGTACCAGAAATTTAACATTGAATGACAAATACAGCAAAATTATTACTCTACAAACAACAATAAATTTCAAGAGAAGTTATGCTTGATGATATCATTTAAAGAAAACCACATCAGTGAATTTCTGCCAGTCACTGATGCATGCATCACAGATTATGAAATCAGTAATTCCCTTTTAAAATACCAATAGGATAGTGTGTAGATATAAAGAGTGTTTTACACCTTTGGACTGTTCGATTCTAAGAATGAAAGTCATTTTATTATTGACAAACTGGAAAACTGCCCATTTTTTTAAAGTGTATAGAGAATAAAGAATTAGATGTATTTTAAATTTCTCTGGTCAATTTTGCTGAAAGTCTAATTTTTTTTTATAATTAAAATTATTAACATCTTTAAAATAATCTAACAAAAAGTGTTTTCAACAATTGGAGTTTTGGGTAATTGCTGTTTAATATTGTGACAAAACAGTACCCCAATTACATACATGTTGGGGTAAAGTATGTTTACTGCTGTTTGTATGGAAAACGATAACAGTAATTAATACATAATAATACAAGAATAAATTGTTTCCTGCTCAAAACTGTAAACCTACTTTTGCCCCACCCTGTATTATCCATCTAATAGCCTGAGATGATTTACATCTGTATGCCTTTAACAGTCTCAGCATCAATTAGTTTGGTAGATAAAACAACCAAATCATTAATTTTTATTATGTAATTGCAATCTCTATCCAAAATTTTTCTAAATAAATTGGAGCCTTAAAATAAATATGTAACTTCTATAAATGAAACTTCAATTCTGAGTGATGAAGAATATTCATAAAGTTTAATAAGTAGATTTTTCCCAAAAAGCACTCATTAAGTCTTCCTGAGTAACAACAGTCTTTTTTTTAAGTTTCTTTTTTTTAAAAGACTTATTTATTTTTAGACGGAAAAAACATGAATGTGTGGTAGCCTCTCAGGCGTCCCCTACTGGGGATCTGGCCTGCAACCCAGGCATGTGCCCTGACTGGGAATCGAACCGGCGACCCTTTGGTTCGCTGGTCAGCGCTCAGTCCACTGAGCCACACAAGCCAGGGCAACAATATTTATTTTTAAATGTAATTGACATTAACAAGCATATATTGCTTTCTGTATTTCTGAAACACTACTCAGAATCCTCAGGTAAGTTTCAACTTGACTTCTCCTGATAACTTATCTGTTGAGCTTACCACTGCAGGTCTGGGATATTAATTATTTAAATGTGAGGTACTTTAAACTTATAATTACCTTTCTAACATTAATAAGAAGGCAGCACAACCTACTGTGGAAAACTCAGCACTGGGAAGCATGAATTTGGAACTGAATTTTTGGTTTCACCATCAACACATTATGTATCCCAAAATAAATCACAATTTTCTTTCTTTCTTTCTTTTTTCTTTTTTCTTTTTTTTTGAATCTTTATAGGTGCTTTATTCAGGTGGTCAGTGATCTGAGAAGATGGCAGGTTTTCACCCTAACAGGCCATCTTACAATATTCATATTCCATTTTTACTTCACTGTACACAGTTCCTTTCAAGTAAACTTCTTAGCACAGCACCCTGCAGACACTGAAATATTAGCCGACTGATTATGTGACTGTGTTATGAAGTAGGAGTAAGAAGAATTGGCATTTAGTTTTCACAAGACCTCAGTTTCCTTATCAGTATTATGAAACAGAGCCATAAAACCTCATTGCAGAATGGCTTACACCTGAAGTAGAATGAAATGGAGACTACTGAGGACAGTTATTGGGGAGCGCTCCTAGGATGATCTCCCGCGGGTACACAGCAGAAAGAGAAGTGAGGTTGTGACACAGTCACAAGGCCTTGGCTGACCCCAAGGGGACACTCTGGAGCACAGATAGTATGGCAGAGTTGTGAATTGGAATGGGGCCTTTACAACCTCTTATCAACCAGTCACTGGATGCGGATGCCCTCTATGACATGAGTAACGTAACTCTCTTTAGCTGGGGTAAGGGCAATCTCCAGAAAGAGACTCAGCTGTGAGCAGTCAGTCACCAATACTCTTGGTAGCTGGGAAAATGAGAGTTCAGTCCTGGAATGGGGTTCTGGGCAGTGACTACGGTCCATTACTACTACCACCAAAGTTCTGTATTTCCTTTAGCTTTCAAACCTAAATCATCATAAAAAAAATTTGTCTGGGACAAAAATACTACATATAGTAAGATTCCATTTAGATCCAGTTCAAAAACAGGTAGACCTAATCTATGTTGATATAGGTCAGAATAGCAATTACTTTGAGGAGTGTTGACTGGGAGGAGGCATGAGGGAATGTTCAGGGGTGCTGACAATTATCTGTATCTGGATCCAGAGTATACATATATAAAAATTCACAACAAACACACATATCTGTGTGTGGTTCTCTCAAAGATTTACAAGCACAGAGATTCCACAAAATGTTAATATTTTCTATCAGCATTTGACATTGCAATGTGAAACTGAACATAATTTTAAAAATTTATAGGTTTCTGTTATTGTGATACTTTGACAATTCTTTTACTCCTATTGTAATTTTGATGAGCAAACATTAAGTATTTATACTGAAGGCATTCCAATGCCTCAAAAAATGAAACAAAAGACAAAATGATAAAAATAAGTATCAAGTGGGTTCAAGCAATCGAATTAAGAAACAAAACAGAGTGTAACACTGGATAAGGACTTGCAAACAGCCATCTAAAATCAGAGCTACAGAGTACATTTGGATAAATTACATGGCCTATGTGCAATATACTTTAAAAGACTAAGTATAGTGCTGCCACCTAGCAGACAAAGCCAATAATGACTAATTTTAGTTCTAAAAGGTTCTTAGAAAATACAGAAATGCTAAATTATGTATTTTTCAACAATACTTACTGCCAAAATAAAGCTTCGAGATGACCTGCCAAATTTGGACAACAGCTAAAAAAATCAAATACTTATGTTTTCAAACAAATTACATAATTTCTAAAACAGTCACCAAGATCTTAAACGATAGTACTAGTACTGGGAGCTTCAGAGGTTTCCTGGTACAAATCCCATTCCACTTCTAAAATAGGCTCTTTCTCCAAGATCCCAGGGTTATGGGTTCCCATATACAGTCTCTGGGGAGAATGTCAGACAATGCCCAATTATACCCTCTAGTCATTCTTCCCTAAAATCTCTTTGGAGGCTCAGTGAACTTTATATAAATTAAGTGCTAAGAAAAATAGCAGAAGCATAGGGTATGCTAATTTTAGGATAGAAGTTTTAAGCAGAGTGCACTTAAGGAATGACAAAGTCTTCCTTTAGTGATGTCTGAACACCTGGTTTCTAAGCAAGGGCCCACAGTCCTTTGTGCTACAACCATAAAATTGGTTACCCCTCTCCCACCCACTATTTTTCTTTCTTATTTAGGCATCACCTTACAGAGCCCTAGCATCAAAGAGTAAATGAATGCCTAGCTGGGACCCTATCCACAAAAAATGGAGAAAACCTGCACTACAGCAACACTTTACAGGCAGAAAGGCAGAGGGAAGATCACAATAAGCCTGGAGAATATACCACTGCTGGGGAGACTAGGCTACCAAATAGATGTCCAGAGACCAGATGAGGAGATAGAAACAGTATCTCATGTCCATTACACTTTTCAGAGACAATAAGTATAAAATCCTATCATTTCATTGCATCTGAAAATTCTTACCTAAATAGGGTCTGCTAACCTAAGCGCAAATGAAGGTTTACACGGCCTCTGGACAAACTTAGTTAAAAACACTCTCACAATTACCATGTCTCTCACTAGTACACAAACACTAACACTCTATAAAACAGGCAAACAGTACAGCACAAAGAATAATGTGACAAAACATAACTGAAATACATGCAAATGAAGAAAACAAGGTTCTAGATGAGCTTTGCCACAAACTAGTTGTAGAATCTATTGCAGAGGCAGGCACTGTACAATCAGTACTTGGCAATCAAGTGGATCAGGCACAGAACTCAGGGGTTTATAAACATTGAAATCACCTAACCATCAGTCAGGAGAGCAAAAATTCTAGGATCCGATCTGACTCTAACTAGGGGTTTAAGCCAACTCAATTTACATCTCTGGGGCATAATATAATTATTTGTACTGAGTAGACTGGTATTTCCAGAGTGTGTTCTACAGAACAACTGAAATAGTGATATATTTCTCAATAAAAAGGTTTCATAGTCAAGTCGGTGGCAGGGAAATATATCTACTATAAACCACCAACCTTAGTGGTTTTATAACCACTACATGCTTTAATACAGTAAAGACTCTGAAAAGTACTTATATTTAACATACCCATTTAATTTTATTGAATACATTTTTTCCAAGTCAATGGGCCACTGAAACACTTTTTCTCTTCTAAATTTAAACACTGCAACACATACTTTGCTATTCCTCAAAAAATTAAACAACTACCCTATATCCCAGAATTCCACGTTTGGATATACAAGGTCTATCTGGAAAAAGTCCACCATTTTTAATATAATGAGAATGGCTTGTACGACATTGATGTAACCTGGCAGCCAAGGAGAGTGGACTGGAACGTGCATGTGTGAACAATGACTTCACTGTACTAAGTCAGTGGGGGTGGTAGATACCATTGAATGTGCATGTCTACTGCGTGGCTGTTGCATTCAAAATGACTGAGCGAGTTGAGCAACAAACCTGCATCAAATTTTGCATTAAACTTGAATGGTTGTCCATGGAAACTATTCAGATGATTCAGAAGGCCGCAGCTATGGGCAACTGGTGATTGGCAGCTTCTGCATTACAATGCCACTGCTCATGCATCACATCTCGTGCAGAGGTTTTTGGCAAAACATCAAATCACCCAGGTGACTCAGCCCCCCAACAGCCCAGACTTGGTGCTCCGTGACTTCTGGCTTTTCCCAAAACTAAAATCACCTTTGAAAGGAAAAAGATTTCAGACTGTCGATGTTTTCAGGAAAATACAATAGAGCAGCTGATGGCAACTGGGAGAACTGTATGAGGTCCCAAGGTGCCTACTTTAAAGGGGACTGAGGCATCGTTGTCCTGTGTACAATGTTTCTTGCTATCTTGTTATTTTTTTCAAGAAATGTCTCTATTTTTCATGTTACATGGCTGCACACCTTCTGGACAGACCTCATACACTCAAAAGAAGTGAAAGGAGACACTCAAACAGAACTTTGTACACCAATATTCACAGCAGCATTATTCACAATAGTAGCTGAAAGGTGGAAACAACCCAAATGTCCATCAATGGATGAATGGATAAACAAAATGTGATTTAAGCATACAATGAAATATTATCAGCTTTAAGAAGATGAAATTGATACATGTTATATGAACAAACTTTGAAGACATTAAGTGAAATAAGCCAGACACAAAAGGACAAATATTGTATGATTCCATTTATGTGATGTACCTAGAATGGTCGAATTCATAGAGAAAGTAATATAGTGGTTATCAGGGTTAAGCCAAAAGGAGAATGAGGGCAGAGTTTAGTTTGAGATGATGAGAAATTTCTGGAAATGGATGGCCGTGATGGCTGCACACAATGTGAATATATGTACTTAATGCCATTCAATTGTACGCTTCAAAATGGTTAAAATGGTGATGGAAGACGACTAGAATTCAGGTTGGTAAGCAAAACAGAATACATAGATGTTCTGTTATAAAACTGAACACCTGAAGTTTTTATGTTATTAACAAGTGTTATCCCAATAAACTTAATTTAAAAAAAGTTTAAAATGGTAAATTTTATGTTATGTATATTCATCACAATAAAAAAAGAAAACCATATTATCTGCCAAATACTGGCTTAGTTTTTTCTTAATTCTAGTATTCTGTGATTATAAAAATCATTAAAATAGTCAATATAAATTACCTTACCTCAGCTACACAACAAATTGACCCCAAGGCTTCGCCACGAAAACCGTAAGTTGTCAAATTTTCAAGGTCTTCATGGCAATTTATTTTTGAGGTATAGTACTTCACTGCCATTACAGGTGCATCAGTGGCCTTGATACCTTCACCATTGTCTCGCACTTCAATTTTATCAAATCCATAATTCTCCTATACAAAGTTAAAAAATACTTTTAGTATACAGACATTAAACTGTTACAACATTTAGATACAGAAACACAAGTGAAATAACTTTGTCATTTACCTTTTATGGAAACCTAATTTTAAGGAAGTAAGAGAATTTAATTTCTTAAGTCTACTATCTCGTAGTTATGGTTCTATGGGCAAGTTCCTCATTTTTCCCAGGACCCAGACTCAACTGTAAAATAAGAAAAATAAGTCTGTCTTTAAAGTTACCTGAATTGTCTCAGTATCATAGGTATTTATGTTTAAATTTATGTTGAAACTTGACCGAAAAAGATTCTTCTAAACTATAAATACCTCTGTATATACGATCTCTCAAACAAATAAAACACCATAACCATCAAAACTAACACCCACCAAGAGTCTAGAACGTATTATTCTTCAACCTGGGTTTTTAATACGCTCTCCCTTGAACTACTTACTGCTTTCATAAGAAACTTAAATATTTACATTAAACTTTAATTTTCTTTCTGCATAGTAACCTAACAGGAAACTACTGAGAAAATACATCTAATTGGCAATCTCAGTGAGTTTTTAATTTGAAAATCAAGGGAAAAAACCCTCAATTCATAGCTTAGTGTTTGTTTTCTAATAAACAAAATCTGAATTCCTATATAGCGATCATACTTTCTATAAATACCATATTCTAAATTTGGTACTAAACTTCTATCACAAACTTGACTTCAGAAAGTTTTATGTGAAACTCTGACAAAAATTTTAAAGGAAAAACGTCTTCCCACAATTACAGTGACTCTGGTATTTTAGTAACCTAAAATTATTCAATACTATTTATCTCAGTACTTTTTAGATAAAATAGATATACAAGGTGTTGAGGGGAGACACCCAAGATTTAGTTCCTCATCTCAAATCTAAAATCATTAAGTACAGGAATGCAAATCTTTCAATATAAATAAGAACTCTAGTCATCTGAGAAACACAAATATCTGTTTTAAATGTTTTTAAAAATATTAACTTGTTTAACTAATTAGAAAAATATTCCTAGCCAGAATTATTGCTGTATAAAACAATAATAAAATAGGCTTTATTATGTATAGAAACACAACTGTTTATTTTAAAACTTACAAAGCAGAGAAACTGATAAATGTCAAGGGAATAAAATACATAGCCAGATAAAAATTTGTATTCCCATTTACTTTTTTAAGAGGATTTCTGTTGGTTTTGTAACATGATTTTTAAAAATTGTTTTTCTTCCAGAGAACTTTAAGAACAAGATATGTTTGTCTGCCTAAGATTCTTAAGTGAAATGTCTGATATAATGATCTAATCCAATTTAATTATTATCAATTGTACTAGAATCAGACTAAAGTGAATATAGAAAATGTACAAAAAAACTGTCTTCTTTGGGTTCAAAAAATCTTTTCATATTAATAAAGTTTATATTTAAAAATAAAATACAGGTTTGATATGGTATAGAATAGCAGTTCTCAGCAACAACTAGAAATCTGTTAGAAATGCAAATTCGTGGGCCTCACCTAGAATCTGAAATTCTGGGCCCAGTAACAAAATTCTCTAAATTATTATAATGCACCCAAACATTGTGAGAACCACTGGCATACAGGAAAAGATCCTGAGTTGGTTTTAGAGTCAGAAACACCGGAATTCCAATCTTAGCTCCCCTACTTATGAATTATGACACTTCGGGCAAGTTCTCAGAACCTTAATTATTTGTAAAATGGGTATAGTAGTAACTAATTCAGAGTTTTTATATGGACTTTATAAGACATAAATTTATGTAAGAAAAGGGTGGTCTCTTTCTTACAAAGATATTTGCATCAGTATTATTTCTAATACTGTAGTACTAGAAATAATGTAAAATTTGATAATTAGGAAATTACAAAAATGTATTCTTACATCCACTCAAACAAATTTATTCAACACCTATGCACCATTTGTATACCATTTACTCACCACTTATGTAGTAGGTACTGGCTGGGTACAGTAGGCACAAAAATGAAAAAAATATAGACCTTGTCTCTATGAGCTAGTAATTTAATAATAGGGGAGGTAAACATTCAAAATAACTATAATAAATCATAATGAGTGCCATATCATATTAACTCAAATTATTTAATATATAGCACTTAAATTGGAAAATGTAAAAACTATGAAGCAAAAAAAAAAACCAACAGTTTTCAAATAAGATTAGGCAGACAAAATTAAATGAAAGTGAGAATATATGCTAATGACCTAGGATAAATATTGGTAGAAAATACAGATGAATTAAATTCACATAATAGAGGTCCTGGCTGGTGTGGTTCAGTTTATTGAACACTGGACTGTGAACCCAAGGTCTGCCAGTTCAATTCCCAGTCAGGGCACATGCCTGGGATGCAGGCCAGGTCCTCATAGGGGGCACACGAGAGACAACCACACATTGATGCTCCTCTTCCTCTCCTTCTCCCTCCCCTCCCCTCTCTCTAAAAATAAATAAATAAAATCTTAAAAAAACACCCCTCATGTAATGGAGCCCTAAATATGAAGTTTTCTTTTATAATTTAGTGTTACTAATATTAATTTAAATTAAAATTTACTTTTAATAATTTACTATTAAACAAGACAAAGAGTCCATGTCCTCCAAATAATTTACTGGTACGTATAAAGAAAAGAAAGGTAATAGATGTAAGGAGAAAGTATCTGCCCAGCTTTGTTTTGCTCTAAAGGTATTTGGCTTCTCAGGGACACTTACTAGTTTAACATCTATGCTCGTGGCACCTGCATCCAAGGAGTTTTCAATGAGCTCTTTTACAACACTGACCACTGAAGTGATTATCTGGGAACTCGAAAGGAGGCGAACTGTTGCTGCAGGTAACTGTTTCATTCTAGCTTTTAGAAGAGTAGCTAGAAGATAAAAATGTAAGTTTTAAAAATAAAAACTGTTAAACATTCCTAAAAGAACTAACACCACCACCAATAATAATAACAGCAGCTCACATTTGTAGAGACTCACTGTATGCCCAGCTGTATTGTAAGCACATACGCTATTAAATCATTTATTTCTTAAAAATGTTCTTTAAAATAGATGCCATTATCATCTCCATTTTATAAGACTAAGGCACAGAGAAGGTAGTTGGTAAATCACATTATGATAACAAATGAAGAGGATAAGTACAAATGTGCTATGTGATCTGCCTGGCTAGGAATGACCAATGATACTGTCACTTTGGGATGCAGATGCAAAATAGATATCATGTGCTTTCTTAGGAGTCTCGCTGAAACAGCATTAGTAATCCATATGTTTTGATGAGTTAAACTGTCTTGTTCAGTTATGGAGCTCTTTTGGAGCTATGATATCTAGACCCTAGAATTACTGTTAATCTAAATTAATCATATCCCAGCCATATCAGGTAACTATCCTCTACATGCCTCTGCCTAAAACATTCTAATCATGTGGCTCTCCAAAGCCAAGATAAGATAAAGCTCAAATCTCTGTGTTGCCATTCAAGTTCCTTTACATGCCAATCCAACCTGTACATCCAAAATCTCTCTGCCAGTAACTGTTTTAGCTACGAAACCCTTTCAAACAAAGGACAAAAAAAAAAATCTCATATGAAAATCCCATATGTAAAATATGCAGGGAGTTGGGTTTGCATCTGTCTTAATGCCTAATTTCAGAAAAGATTTTAGGAAAATATAAAACACCAGCTTGACAACATGCAATTCTTCTAGAGTCAAGGTTTTCTTTGACAAAAAATGTGAGGGGGGAACTGGGTACATCCTTAATCCTTATCATGTGAACATGACTAGTTGCATGCTCACATGATAAGCTGATCCTATGGAATCCAGGTCCAAATGAAACAGTAATGCCCCAAACAAATGTAACAAAAAGGTGTCCTTTTAGGATTCTTTCTCAGGCAACATAAGACAAGCAGAGTCACATAAAGAGTCAGTAACTAGCAAGAACTGTAGTACAGCCCCCATGACAATTACACAAGACTTTAAAGGATACATTTCTGGGAGGCTAACATACTGAATTTTAAGTGGTGTTAGCCAGTCACAATTAATAAATAATAGTGACATTTTGTTCTGTGTAAGGTAAAGTTGATTAGCACAGTAGAAAAATATACCAGTCCAGAGTTTAAAAATACGGGTTTTGGGGGTTCATCTTTATTAGACATAAACTGAAACAAATTACTTAAATCTCTCTGTAAAATCAATTCATCACCTGTATAAGTGGAGATAATGCCTTACTGATCTGTTATGAGAATCAAATAAAAAAAGCATATATAACATGTTCTGTAAATGGTAAGGCCATATAAAATGTACATTATTATGATGGTGACAGTTGATTATGTACACAAATACTGGGAATTCTTTTTTAATCCTAACAATTACCTTTTAATTATATATTTGACTCAGTTTGATGGATACCCAGTTTTAAGAAAAATAGCTGTGAACAACCACCTCTCAAAGGTTTTCAAGGGTTGGGAGGGTTTCCCAATAACTCAGGGAAACAGTGGACAGTTGGGTTACTTTATTACTGTAATATTCATACAAATTAAGCTGTCATAAGCAAAAGGCACCCTCTGCACTCTCTCCAAGCTTCAGACTGGCCTCAGGTCTAAGGGTATAGAGCTGTGCTGTCCAATATTGTAGCCACTAGCCACGTGAGCCCTTGAAAGGTGACTACTCTAAAATGAGACATGTTAACATAGCATGCTTTCAAAATCAGTATAAAAAATAATTTCTTATTATTTTTTACATTGATTACAGGATAAAGTGATATTCTGGATACAGTGAGTTATAATAAACATTAAAATTAATTTTACTTCACTCTTTAAAACTTTTTAATGTGCCTACAAAATTTAAAATGATATGTGTGGTTTATATTACAGTTCTATTGGACAGTGTTGAGTAGGGTAGTTAAAAGAGCAGGTTCTGAAATCACATTGCTTTTGCTTCTATCCTAGCTCTTATACTAAGAGCTATATAATGGCGAGGGAGTTAAAATCTAAAACTCATCTAATCTACAAAATGGAGGTAATAATGATTATCATATGGTTGAGGTAAGAAGTAAATAAGATAATTACAGTGTTTGGCATACATATGCTAAGAGATCCCAGGATACCTGAACTAAATTGAATTCTTCCAAATCCTCAATTAATTTCTTCCCCTTACCCTGAAAAGGGCTAGCATCAGGTTAAACTTGTGTTCAAAAAGATGTCTTAGTTTGAGAATCCCAAGTATCTAAGAAAAATACCGATCAATCAAACTTTGGGTATAAACCTAGCCTCACCTCAACCCTCACTCTTTCTGGGCAATCTCTTCATTAATATCATCATCATTGTCTCATTCTCTACAATCCCTCCTCAAAGTCTTTTATCACTCCTCCCACCCCATTTCTAATCTGATCTCAATCTTCCTCATTCTTCCAGTCTACTAAGATAAAGGTAGCATGAACTCTATCTTCACACACACCTTCTTTCCTCTACCCCACTGTGTCCACTGTGTCCTCTGGTTTCTTAAAACGTCTGCACTTGTACCCATACTCTTCTTCGCTCAGTCTCAGGTCAATGTCTCTTCCTCCTACGCTAACACACCTAGTTTCTTTATCTAGCCCTTCCACAGACATCTTGACCTTGAAAGCGAAAACTGAGGATTACCAGTCAAGATGGAGGTGTAGGTAAACACAGCTCTCCACCTAACACAACCACATCAAAATTACGACTAAAATTTAGAACCATCACTCAGAACCCTCAGAAATCGAGTTGAATGAAAGTGTGACAACTATGGATTTAAAGAAATCATATCCATTCAGACTGGTAGAGGGGGTGGAGAAGCAGAACAGGCTGGTCCCTCATCCACATTTGGTGGATAAAAATTTGGGAGGGACATCTCGGGAGCGAGGAATCCCAGCCCCAAATCAGGCTCCCCAGACCAGGAAGGTAAGTCCACACAACTTCTGGCTGCAAAAATCAGTGGGGGCTGAGTTGATGGAAGAAATTTCTGGAGTCCCAAAACAGTTTCCCTTAAAGAATCCAAATTGGACTTACTCAGGCTCACTAACTTTGAGCTCCACCAGCAGGGTAGCAGCTTGAAGAGCATCAGTGACATAAAGGGAGGAACTGAAGTGTCTGGCATCGAGATGGGAGCTGGGGGCCACTTTCTCCCAGACAGAAAGGTAAGCAGAAGTCATTGTCCGTTTTCTGAACGCCCCCCCCACCCCCCCCACAGAGCCATAGGGCCAGAAGGCTGGTGCCATATCTGAGACTCCATCAACCTGGCTAATACTATTTGCCCCGCCCTGGAGATCCCCAAAGACTCTGACCTACTCAACTTACAGGTCCACCCAAGCTGTTAACTGTGACTTTTCCATATGAATGGCTGGCCTTGGCTCATGCTTCACAACTTCCTAAATCCTATGAAATGAGCAACAGGTCAAATAAACAACAGCCAGTCTCAGTAAGCCCATAGTTGCTGTACCTCTTGCTAAGTGTCCCCAGGCCTGGTACTAGCAGCAACCAGCCTATATTCACAGCTTGGCTTCGCCTGGGAATCTCCAAGCCCAGCATAAGTTGCAGCCATCTCAGATTGCTTTATAGCTGAGGTGAGGTGGTCCCAGGCAAAACACAGGTTGGGGCTGACCTTGGCCTGCACCACCCAGGAAACCCCAGAGCATTTGCACCCAGTGGTCAGCTTCAGGCCATGTCAGAGCACCATCACCCTGCCCCTGCACAACTGATCCTCCATGGAGAATGAAAGTTGGTGGTCAGCGGTCATAGACTGTGCTTGTGTATATGCCTCCCAATGAGCGGTCAGCAGCAATCAAGGCTCCACTACAAGAGGAGGGTGTACTGGCCCACACAAAGGGTGCACCTCAAGTAGGGGACATTGTGTCACTGGACCCTATAGGACACCTACTACATTAGGGCAAGCTACAAGACAGGGAGTCACAGCAGCTCTAATACATAGAAACAAACACAGGAAGGCTGACAAAATGAAGAGACAAAGAAACATGGCAGAACAGATCAAAGCTCCAGAAACAGTACATAACAAAATGGAGATAAGCAATCTATCAGATGCAGAGTTCGAACAATGGTTACAAGGATGCTCATGGAACTTAGTGAAGACTTCATCAGCATAAAACAGACCTAGTCAGAAATGAAGGATGCACAAATTGAAATAAAGAACAATTTACAGGGAAATAATAGAGCAGATGAAGCCGAAAATCAAATCAAAGATTTGGAACAGATGCAAAAACAACCAATCATAACAGGAAGAAAAAAGAATTCCAAAAAATGAGGATAGTGTAAGCAGCCTCTGGGACAACTTCAAGAGGTCCAACATTCACATCACAGCAGTGCCAGAAGAAAAGAGGAACAAATTGGAAATCTGTTTGAAAAAATAATGAAAAAACACTTCCCTAATTTCGTGAAGAAAAATAGACATGCAAGTCCAGGAAGCACAGAGTCCTAAACAAGGTGGATGCAGAGGTCCACTCCAAGACATGTCATAATTAAAAAGTCAAAGGTTAAACATAAAGAGAGAATCCTAAAAGCAGCAAGAGAGAAGTTAGTTACCGACAGGGTAGTTCTCATAAGACTGTCAGTTGATTTCTCAAAAGAACCTTTGCAGGCTACAAGGGATTGGCAAGAAATATTTCAAGTCATGAAAAGCAGGGACCTAGAGCCAAGATTGCTCTACCCAGCAAAGGTATCATTTAGAATCGAAGGGCAGATAAAGAGCTTCCCAGACAAGAAAAAACTAAAGGAGTTCATTATCACCAGACCATTATTATATGAAATGTTAAAGGGACTTATTTAAGGAAAAGAAGATCAAAACTATGAATAAAATGGCAATGAATACTATCAACAATTGAATCTAAAAACAAACTAAGCAAACAAGAAGAGAGACAATCATGGATACGGAGAGTGTTTTGATGGTTGCCAGATGTAAGGGGTGTACGGAAGATGAAGAGGTGAGGGGATTAAGAAGTATAAATAGGTAGTTACAGAATAGTCATGTAGATAATAAAGTACAGTGTATGAAATGGAGTAGTCAAAGAACCTATACAACGACCCATGGAAATGAACAATGGTGTGGGGATTGCCTGAAGGAGTGGGGGGTGCTGGGTGAAGAGGGGCAAATGGGGCAAATTGGGACAACTGTAATAGTATAATCAATAAAATATAATAAAAAAACAAAAATTCTTTCCTCGACCCTTTTATTCCAGTATTCATCGCCCCCTTTCCTCCCTTTCTGAATCCAAAACTTGAGTAAGTAACCTATATTCACTACCACCAATTCCCCATCGCCAACTCCCTTCTAAAACCCTTGCAAAATGGCTTATATTACAATCACTGTCAGGATCCTCTTCAAGTTTCCAATGGCTTCCCAAAGCACAACACTGATGATGCTCCCAAATTCTCAAGGATCTTTCCATTTATACCTCTTTGATGTCTTCATGTTTTCTTCACTCTGCTCCCAGAAATATGGGCATACCCCAATCCCCCTCTCCTCTTCTTAGACATCTTAAAACTTGAAGCCTTAGTTACAGAATACTTAAATCTAAATCCCCAAAAGAAGTCTCTCTTCCCAAGACAGGCATTTCTAACAATCAGTGTCACTGCCACTTCAAAATAAATATTTCTAAAATGGAACTTATCTTCCTGCTCCCCTCCACATGCCTTCCACTAAATTTTGTTGTTTCTTTTAATTATACACTGATCTTAGCGACCAGGGTCAAAAATCTCATTCTTCCTTTGTCAGCAATTCCACCCTATTTGCACCTCCATTTCCTCCTAAAGCAATCCTGTTATTATAAACCCAGTTCCGGGAACGTCTGTAACATGGTCCTTTTGATCACCCAACCAGGAAGGGTCCTTCCCTCCCACTACATTCCTAAAAAACGTGGTTTGCATTACTCGCTGGATGTTCCTCACACCCCTGTCCTGATCTATACAACTTTTGAATGCAGAGTTCTGGGTCCAACACAGAATAATCAGAGTACTTCATTCATGGAAAGCACTTCATTATGACCAAATGAAAGGTCATAAAAATAATTTTATCAGCACCTTCATGATACCAGTGTAAACAGGAAGACTGTCCTCCTTCCCAGCAAGCTACCACTGTCTTAGCTCCTTCCCTTTATATATTCTATTTTAACTAGTCTCTATATCATCCCTCACCTGTATAACCCAACCAGGCTTTTTTCTAAACTCTAGGACAGGGTCTGATTTCCAAGTACCTTTAAATATCATTACGTACATGACTTGGAGGCATAATAAACTTAACATGTCCCAAACTGGTCGCAGAATCTTTTTCTAATTAACCTGTGTCCTGTATTTCTTTTCGGTAATAAAATTAATAGCTAACACAAGCAATTTTATACGAGGGGGGTACCCAGAAAAAACCAGAACTATCTTCTGTAGTGAAGGCCCCTAGCAGTACAGGCCTCACCCTCTAGGTGAGTGTTGTAGGAGTCCATCTATATCAGTGTGCCAGCTGGTCTTATTGTGAAAGGCTGTGTTCAGCTTCACTAAATTTTTTTTGAAGGCTCTTCCAACATGTTTGCCTATTTCATGATGGGTGATTTACAAGCACACCTGTCCACACCACCTGGAGTGTTCAGTTTTTGACCAAAAACGTTATGACACCTGTGCCCCATCCTGCCTATTCACCTAATCTCACTCAGAAAGACTATTTTTTGTTTCCCTGGATGAAAAAAAGTCTTCAAAGAGAAATGTCTTGCAGATTTGAAAGAGGTGAAACAAAAAACTGCAGAAGCACTAAAAGGCATCAAAACTGACAAGTTCAAAAGCTGTTTTGAGCAGTGGAAAAAACATCTCAATAGGTGTGTATTGCATCAAATGGAGAGCACTATGAAGGTCACTGAAGTTTACAGGTGTAAGGATACACTTTTTTTTATAAATAAATTTGTTTCTTTGGCTCTCTCTTCATATATATAATCCCATTTAGTCCTCACAACAATCCTATGTACATTATCATTCCTCTATCACAAATGGGATTTAAAAGCTTAATAACTTGTTTAAGATCTCACAACTAGGAAGTAACAGATGCACATCTGCACACTACGGTATGTTTGGCTCCAAACGCCACACTCATCTAGTCTCACAAGGCAAAATTAGAAACCTTGAAGTCATTCTAGAAATTCTCCTTACTCTCTACATCCTGCCACCAAATTTTACCTACCCCACTACCTAAATATTTCTCAAACTAGTCCTCTTGTTTCCATACCTACTGCCTCTGTTCAGCTCAACATTTCTCCCTTATACTTTGCAATAACCTCCTAATATATATTTTGCCTCAAATCTCAACCACCTATAGGGATCTGTCTATAAATTTTATCATGTTGCTACCCTACTTAAAATTTTATAAAGATTTTCAACTACTACTAAGGTAAAGTCCAAAGCCCTTAACAATTGGACGCTACATTTCTAATCTCATCCCACTCTTCTACAAATGTACACTAGGACAGTCATACTATACAATCTCTCTCTCTTAATTTGGCAGTACTCACTGCTCTTGCCTAGCGAGGTTCCCTTCCTCCTCAAGGAAGACTTTCTTGGTCCTCCACCCTGAACTGATTAAGCATTCCTTTTTCTGTATTCCTATAGCACCTTTTCCTTATTTCTAACCCAAAACTTACCACAGGTTATTCTATTGTTCTTCTGTCCCTTCCTTCTGGCTCAGAGTTCTTTGAGGACAGAGATTTTATATTAATCTTATATCCCTAGCATAACCTCTGGAACACGGCCAGCCTTCTACTGTACGTGCAACAAATTACATATTTTGAAAAGTGGAAAGGTTGATAAAGTTACACCATGCAGGGGTGTCCACACTGTGGCCCACAGGCCGCATGCAGCTCAGGATGGCTATGAATGCAGCCCAACACAAAATCGTAAATTTACTTAAAACAGTATGAGATTTGTTTTTGTGATTACATGTCACAACGTATTTAATGTGCAGCCCAAGACAACTCTTCTTCTTCCAGTGTGGCTCAGAGATGCCAAAACGTTGGACACCCCTGGATGTCAAGGATCGGTCTTCCGTATTAGCCAAGGTGGAAATCAAAACACTACTGAAAGAGTGTGATGACCAGGAAAAATGATTAAGGATACCTAAAAAAGCAGCAGAAATCAGAGAACACAATCAAATAATTTACTTAAATAACTGTTTCATAGATCCAACAGAAATGAAAGGTATACACATATAGTCAACATTCTCTTACACGAATTTTGAAATGTTGTTGAAAGGTATTTCACCAATACAAATGACAAACTCTGTGCACTTCCAAGTAATGTAATTTGATTTCAAATATGATTCCAAATAATCTTTTTCCTCTCTGTTCTCAAAAGAAATCAATATTTGGTATCTACATTTCCTCAGCATGTACTGTAACAGAGATGCCTGCCTTCGGCGTGTGGCGAAACCCAGAAAGACACCAATAAGAATCATTAACTGAAAAAGAGTTTGCTTGCACCGCTTGTATGCCACAACATACAGGATTATAAAACACCACACGCAAGACGAGTTATGGCTGTCAGGGGCTGGAGTTTATGCCAGGCAAACAACAACGTTAAGTCTTGTACCCAGAATAAGTCTTGTACCCAGAAGAATCTGAGGAACTGGCTGCAACAAAAGCCTAAACACTATCTAGACGGCGAAAATCAAAGCAGACTTGTTCGGAGACCGCTCTCCACTTGTGCGCGCCCGCTTCCCTCCCCGCCGTGGGGGGAGGGGCGCCCACGGAGGCCAGCGCTGCTCCTGTCCGACTAGGACGAGGGCTGGTAGGGAGCCCCGAGCCTACGAGAACAAAAGAATGAATGCCCCTCAGCCACACGACACTACCTTCTTGCTCGTGCGAGTTGGGTAATTAATCACCATCCACTAGCCGGCCTGCCAGGGTCCCGCCCGCAGCCCAAACCCGGCTCCGCGGACGCCGGATTCCCCCTCAGCGCGCGCGCAGCAGAGCGGCACAGGCGCGCGGCACTTAGTCCCGCCCCGCTCGGGGAACGTGGGATTGGCGCTGCAAGCAGCCAATCCACTGACAGCGCGTTCGGTCCCCGAAAGCTTCCGCAAACTAAGCTAAGCTGCGTTGGATCTGACCACTCGCATTCGGCCTTGGGGAGACACTGTGGCTGCGGAGCAGGTCTTTCTCTGAGTCGGCCGCCGGCAGTGGGGGCGGAGGGTGAGTGGGCGCCAACGGCAGGCAGGCATGTGCCGCTAGCAGCGGCCGGAGTGAGCTGTTGGGCGACTGGAGTTGGCTTGAGGGAGAAGAGTGGGCTCCGGCTGCGTCCGCGCGCACTGCCTGGCGGTGCGGGCCAAGTGGCCCCTGCGGCTTGCACCCCAAATGTTTGTCGTCGAGCCCCGGCCCTGACGGATGTGCGGCTCCGAGAAGGGGGGAGCGGTTGGGGGCTACTGTGGGGGTAGCAGCGGCTGCTTTTGCTAAATTCCATATGCTGGAGCTCCGGCAGCCGGGGAGGGCTGCCGGTGGCTGGCTGGCAGGCGAAGGACCGTTAGGGTCTGAGCCGAGAGGCTTTTCTCTGTCTGAAGTCATTGTTTAAGGGTGTCGCGGGAGACTCCTCGGAAAGGCTTTCTGAACTGGGGATAGGGTCAGTACCACACCACCTTTGCTTTCCAGCTGTTTGAAGCATCGCCTCCACCCCCCGCATATGGAAAGTGGGAAGAGTAATCTTGTGTGATTGTAGGAGTATAATTTACCATGTAAAAATAGTGTATGCTACATGGTGGGTGTTTGGATGGGTTTGTGAGAAATTCCTCTCTCAATGCCAGCTCTGCAATAGAAAGGGTTTATATATTTTAAAATCAGAGGTGTTCCGGACATAATCTTACTCTCTTTCCCCCCTCAAATCTCACTAGCTGCTTTTTGCCGGCCTGATAGGTATTCTTCAGGACAGTTTTATTTTGCTTAAGGTATTCTTAGACCTAAGCAAAAATCATTAAAATAACCGGTAACTATTATCAATTCTTCCTTTGTTGTACATCTTGAACGCAAAAGGGAAAAAGAAAACCCTGAGTTGACTAGAGTTAAAATATCTAGAAGAAAGACGATTGTTTTGACTTAATTGTATCTGGAGATTGAGAAGCGAACCTTATCCCTTGATCATGTAAATTTTCCACCACCTCGTGTTCCTCCCAGGTTCAGTATTCAAAAGGAGTGATTTCAACTCTGACCACTCCTTGTGGATACAACAATACGTTAGTTATGAGTCTGGCTACTTACAACAGACTGGCTGGGTCAGCTTTGCTTTCTTTATATCAATTTATTCTGTTGATAAATTTAGCTCTTGAGTTTTCACTTTGCTCTCATGATATAAGAAAAATGTAGATTTTACCTTTCAGTTTGAGTTTTCCTACCCATTATTCATTTAGTAAAACCAACATGCTAGAAGACAAGTTTTAGGAAAGGGATTTTAACTTTATTTTTTTTCATTGAGAACCGTAAAATAAGTCTTGTTTGTCTTACAGTAAAATCAGATCTTAAGAATTCTTTACTGCCTTTGTTAGCATCTGCAAGTAGCATATTTTGGAGGATGTGTTTGTTCTATTTCAGAACTAGGAAAAATAATCCTAGTTAACATACTTATTTTATCATGTCAGAATTGGGAGTATTTAAGTTTCTAGTTATGTCGGTGTTGATTCATGTCATTGCTTTCCTCCAGAGCAAACATGAATGTTGGTGTTGCCCACAGCGAGGTGAATCCAAATACCCGGGTAATGAACAGCCGGGGTATGTGGCTGACATATGCATTGGGAGTCGGCTTGCTTCATGTTGTCTTACTCAGTATTCCCTTCTTCAGTGTTCCTGTTGCTTGGACCTTAACAAATGTTATACATAATCTGGTAAGAATTTCACTTTATACAAAACACTTGAAAGCTTAAGGTTTAATCGTTAAGGACTTGGGGAGGAATGCATATGGAGTTATTGTTATTGTTTAATGGTTACAGTTTCAGTTTTGCAAGATGCAAAGTGTTCTGGAAATGGATGGTGATGATGGTTGCATAATAGTGCTAATGTATTTATACTACTCAACTTATACATAAAAATAGTTGACATGGTACATTTAAGTGTATTTAACACAATTTTTTAGAACACTTAAAAGTTTTCTTATAAAGAAGAAAAACATGTAACTTAGTTTTTTAACAACTTTATGAGATACAATTTACATAATATAACATCCACCCATTGAAAGCATGCAGTTCAGTGATTTTTAGTAAGTCTGGAATGGGATTGTATTTTTCTGTGACACTATATTTAAACATTAGGTCCTTTTTCTAAATAAGACGGTTTTTTCCTTCTGGTTTTATAGAATCTAGAAAATAGTAGGTCATTTTAGCAAATATATCGAGACACTAATTAACCAACTACATTCTGTTGATAAACAAGAATACTTCAGAAGTAGTTACATTTTTTGGTTAACTGGCATCTTATGGTACCTTAGTTTCTTCCTGTTGGCTATCACTCTTTTGTATTATGTGATAGCTCTACAAAGTATCAGAAGTTTGAGCAACTCTACTGACCATATTATGTAGCCTTGGGAATTGTATGTTGAAAAAATAAGCCTGATAGTGATTTTTCTTGTCTTTAACAGCTTATTAAATTGGCATGAAAGAAGAGAAATCCAGTTAATTGAGACTTTCAGTTGAATCCACATTAACTACATACTTGTTTAAAGATATCCAAAAAGTTAAGAACTTAGAATAAGACAAAAATGGAAGAGAAATAGATTTTTTAAATTAACATTTATTTTATTTCTTCTGGGGAGTATTTACAGTTGACTGGAAGAGGACAAGGATGATGTGGTAGAAATATGTGAAGGTGCACTTAGTCCATTTTCAGTAATAGACTTTGGTAGGACAAACACTGTTTTTAAATGGTAACTTCTCTGAAATACTTGTCATTAATCAGATCCTTTTTATTGGAATTCTTTTCCTTTGGGTTTCATGTTATTGCTTTTTCCTATATATATATATTTCTGTTCTTTTCTATTTCCTCTTACACTTCCCTGTTCTCTTTTCCCAAGGTTTTCTTCATCTTATGCTATATATTCTAAGTTATTTCATCTTTCCATATTTTCAGTTTCTACCTATTGAAGAGTGATGCCCATATTAATATTACTAGATCACCTGGTACCTTCAACCAAACAAGTATAAATTGAATCGGTTCCTTATCTACTATTCCTTTCCATCCACAATCTATTCCTCTGACTTTGTTCCTAATCTAATCTAAAGGCACCATTTTGTGTCCAGTAAGCCAAGCCAGATAGCTGAATATCAAAGAAAAATTGATTAATATTATGTATCATCCAAACTGAGACTGTGTTAGAGTAAAAGGGAGCTCTAGTAATAACTTCTCCAATAGAGTAAGTGTAAATCAGAGTTTTCCATGCAAACTAACAGATATGGCCACCCTAGTTTTAAGGTAACTCCTTTTCCTGTATATTCTTATTCATTTAGGTAAATCCCTGTTTGTTCTGCTTTACCATCTCAACTTGACCCCACTGGCATTGCTGTAATTCATACACTTATTTTTCCATCAGTTCCTCCAATAGATTGGCAATTTTCAACCAGTGTACTGCAAGAGTTATTAAAACATGCAATACCTGACTATTTAGTCAGGGGCACTGACCTCTTTTCCCTTAGATTGTCAAATAAAAAAAAATTACAACAACCAATACAACAATAGCTGTCAGGGGTGCATGACTCAAAATTGTACCTTTTTTTTGGTCAGATCAGCAAAAAATATAATAAGCTTTTCGGTGTGCTACAGAATTTTAGTAATTAGTTTATGTGTGACATGAGATGAAAAAGTTTAAAAATTGCTGCAATAGATAAATGGTCTCCTTGATGCTCCTCTACTCCCTTCCATTCCAATCTTGTAGAGTGATAGTTTTAAAATACATGTCTGCTCAAGTCACATTGTTTAAATTTTTTTTCACTTATTTATTTTTAGAGAGAGAAGAAGGGAGGGAAGAAGAGAGGGAGAGAAACAGCAATGTGTGGTTGCCTCTTAAGCACTCTCTAATGGGGACCTGACCTGCAACCCAGGCATGTGCCCTGTGACTGGGCATTGAACCTGCAACCCTTTGGTTCCAAGCCGGTGCTCAGTTGGCTGAGCCACTCCAGCCAGGGCTAAATTCTTTAATGATTCCATGTTACATTTATAGTAAAATGCTAAGTTCCCTGTGTGGGATCCAAGACCAGTTGGTAACTGTGTAGAGGCAAGAAAGGGACTCCCATGTTATCTCAGCCCATCTCCAAATACAAGCTATGTTCTAACGATACTGAAAATCTTCTTGCTCTCACCTTTTTCTTTTGCTTATGCTCTTCTATTTTAATACCCTCCCTTCTTCCTGCTCTGTGTGACTGATTGCTATTTGTTTGGGAAAACTCTATTCAAGTATCACCTTATCCAAGACGCCACAAAACTCACATACTGTATTCTTCTATCATGTATTTATGGCAGTTTTATAATTAGCAGTTTGTCTCTTATTTATAATTTCTACATCTCCAAATACCTATTTAAATGTTTGTTGAATAAATTAGTCTATACTGGCAAGTAATTTTCCCTTCTCCAATGACATATTTATTAAATATACTTTAGAAGTCATTTCACCCCCTCAAGTTTTTAATTTGGTTGACAGAGATTGAGGCAGAGTATATGGTAATGGACAAAGGGTAGGAAATAGACAACATGTAGGGAAGCAAACTGCTGCAAACTTAATAGTTCACCACACTAAAAACCTAACTAACCAGACATAGCTGTAGCAATTATATGGCTCCAAATTTAAGTTTCTTTTGAAGATAGCCTACATTAAACCAATTAAAAATGTGAAATACATGCTGAATGCTTTTTAAATATGGGAAAGTAGACCTAATTGTTATTTCTGGTTAGAAAAAAATATACAGTCTTTGCCTTTCTGAAACCATACAGTAAGTAGAAACCTGTAGTGAATGTTTTTCTTTGGTGCTACAATTCACCTTAGAGGCATTAATACTTTGCCAAATTTTTTGCCTACCTTTTAAAATGAATGAGAATTCTTTTCATTTTGAGTCAGTAAATATTTGTAAAGGGCTAACTCTGAGCTACATAATTTTTTCCTAATTCTTTTGATGTGGGTAAAAATCATCTTCACTAAAATTTCATAGAAAAACTATTAAAAATAAAAATAGTGAAGTACAATATATGTGGTCAGATAAGATTTTATTCTTTTTCATTGAGAAGGATATATAAAATAAACTGAATATTACATATATTCTAAATACTGGTGAGTCCATGTGGTTTGAAGGAAATAACAAGAGGATTGTTCTTATCTTTGATAGTTCTAACACATTACATGGTATAGACAACTTTTTTGATCACACACTCTTGGGCATTTGAAAGCATACAGTTTCTGTTTATAGTTTCCTGTGAAGCCCATGTGAAAATGTTTTCCTTTTGCTTACAGAATAGCCAGTTCCTTGGCTTATGTTATCTTGGCTTAATATCTAATACTTGCTGTATACCAGCCCTTGTTCCTGAGGTATTCAGGCTAATGGGAAAACAAACATAAACTACTCCAACACATTATATGTATTGTGCTATGGTAAAAGTATTACTAACAGAATTCAACCATGTAGTTACGAGGTTATTACCAGTGAGGAGGGCTTCACTAAACAGTTGTCATTTGAGCTGAACCTTCAAGAATGAGGTAGTTGACAAGGTAGCATCAGGCTTTTGTGTCAGCAACAAGGAACCTTTACCTCCTCTGCATTTTCTGAGTACCTTGATTGTAATTTTGGTAGCAACTGCTGCCCCCTACATTCTAGTCGTTAATGCATGTTTTTTTCCCTTTGCCATCTCTTAGAGGATTGAACATTTTTAAGGCTGTGTCTTGTTCCGTTTCACATATGCGTGCATGTTCTATGTCCCGTACATTGGAGCAACTTATTAAATGTATGTTAAGTTAAATCCAATTCAATGTTAGTCCATTTCTGTATGGCCTAGCTGTTAACTGCAGTTAAACAACTTTTGAATTGCCTAATAGAGTAACAGAGTGGGCTAAGCTTGAAAATAAGGGCTTTCTTAACCTATACTAACAATGTAAAATTTCAAATCACTAATTTTCTGGGTTTTTTCCCCATATATTTGTTAAAAGTGGAAGGAGAAAAAATGACATCACATCATGGCTTCTAGAGGGAAAAACTGTTTCATGTTAATATTTAGGCTTTATTGTTACCAGTTTCTCAGTGATCCTGCGATGAAGCACTACCTGTCAATCTAAATGGGTATCATCATCTCAAGGAAACCAAATCTAGTATATATTGTGTTTTTCTAGGTAACCACAAAATTAGATGTTTAAAGATAACCACTGAACAGATTGACTTTTATCAACTTTTTTTTTTAATTTTTAAAAACTAACTTCAGTAGAAACACTGTTGAGGCACAGTTGTGACTTTAAAAGCAAATTGAGTTGAACATTATGCCTGTTACATCAAACCATCTTTGTTGCTTTGGAAGAAAGGTATTGAGACAAAGATAGTCCTAATGTTAAATATTTTCAAAACCATTTTTCTGATACAGAGATTTTATTTGCTTTATTAATTACCAATTTGTGTTTTTAAAATCATTTTATGAATATCAGATATACTAATATGACATTCTGAACTTTCCTACACGTTGGGGGCAAGGTAACCTTATTTCCTAATAGGAAAGGTGCTGGGAAATCTAAATGTGATGATACAAGGTTACTCTGATGTTACTCCTTATTTATTTTCAATTTAACAAAAGGTGAAAGCATGTTACTTTTGATTGACCTTTTACTGGTTTTCAGCAAATAACATTTATATGCCCCTGGAAGTTTTATTTTACTATGAAGAAACAGGCCACAGCTTTTCACAAAAATAAAAAAGCTTAAAACTTGACCTGTAAGTTAAATCATATACCTTGTCACAAACAGTTTGGAACTATCTTCATGCTTACTGATAGATACCAGTTTTGTATTTGATGTGAATTGTATACTCCCGTGTTTGTTTTCCAGGGAATGTATGTATTTTTGCATGCTGTAAAAGGAACACCTTTTGAGACTCCTGACCAGGGAAAAGCAAGGCTCCTAACTCATTGGGAACAACTGGACTATGGAGTACAGTTTACATCCTCACGGAAGTTTTTCACAATTTCTCCAATAATTCTGTAAGTGGTGGAAATTTTTAGGTATGAGGATGATTGGATGAGAGGAAGCTATTGTTTTGTTAGATTGAATTTGAATTAGAAATAATAGTTTGTTAAAAATCTCTCAATAAATAGCTACAGATAGAGTATAAAATACAAGCAAAAACCTTAACAAGCTGGTAATAAACAGTTTTCACTTCAGCCATATATTATATATGGAGACAGCATTACATGTGCACTGGTATGCCTAGATATTCTAGTATATACAGATCATACACATTTTAGTTCACCTTTGTAAGTTGCTTATAAGAAAACTGAACAAGGAGCCTTTTATATTTGACTGTCAGATTAATCTCTCTAAACAAGAATTTGGATGTATTCAGACAAATTTCATTGACCACCTGTCCCATTTGGATGTTCAAACTACTTTGGAGAGAAAGAATGGTTTACAGCAGTGATTTTCAACCTTTTTCATCTCATGGCACACATAAACTAATTACTCAAATCTTGTGGCAAGCCAAAAAATACATTTTTTGCCGATATGACCAAAAAAAAGTATAATTTTAGTTCGTTCACACCAGGCAGCTATTATTGTGTTGCCTGTTGTCATTTTTTTATTTGACAGTCTACAAGAAAAGAGGTCAGTGCCCCTGACTAAATAGTCAGGTATTGCATGTTTCAGAAGTTCTTGTCACTGGTTTAGAGAAAAGAGAATCTAACTTTTTATTATTTATAGGTCAGATTTGGCTTGAATTCTCTACCACTTAGCCAGTTTGGTTTGCTCATAAATAAAATTCTAGCCCATGACACCTAATTCAGTCTGATGCTATAAGAAATAAATAATACAACATTTATCTGTAAAGCATTTAACTTTTTATCTGGTATCTAACTTTCTATTACCTGATATTCAGGGCCCTTCACAAAATGGTTCCTAACTTATTTTTTTGATGTTCATATTTTAGCCTCACCAAACTCCCACCTTGTCAAGCTCTTCTAAGCTGCATTTCTTGAATACTTCATATGTAGTTCTATTTCTGTGCCTTTGTTCAAATCACTTGTCTTACCTGAAATGCCTCCTTCTTTCTTAATTTGTGTCTTACCCTTCTTTCAAGATTTAAATTCTGCACCCTCAATGAGGTCTTTTCCTCAGCACCCAGCCTTTAGCGATAATGCTCTGCTTTGAAGTCTCATAGCAGTTGTTATATATTTCTTGTTTGTGCCACTTTATATTATTTCTTTGTTATTATAAATGTTTTATTTCTGCAAAGAATTTGTAAGTGCATAGATTGCTTTGAGTTCCACAATCAGTACATTTGCTTACATGTAATATGAGTTTCACATATGTCTTAATCAAACTCTCTATACCGCATAACTTATACATAACGTATCCACAATAGAATCAGTGTGGTGTAGAGTATCTGGAAAGACTTCTTGGAGGCATTAGAGTTCCTGAAACTGAGACTTAAGGGAGGTTAGATTTTGGATAGGTGTTCAAGTAAGGGAAGGCATTTTCAAATGAAAAGAATAAATACCATAAAGTGGTAGGTTTCTTTTTTGTAAATTTATAGCACTTTGAGGAAGTTTTTAAATTTTTAATTGTTTTAAACAAAGTAATTGTCAAAAGAAAAATGATTTGTATAGTCTAACAAAGAGAAATGTAATAACAATAATAATGGTTATTCAAACAGCCTTAATTTTGGATATTAATTGTGCTGCTTTCTAGTTATGTGACTTGACCATTTTCTTGAAAGCCTCAGTTTCCTCATCTTTAAAATGCTGAGGATTTAATTATAATACATGTAAAAAACCCTGACATATGATGATTTTTCAGTAAGTGCTATCACAAAAGTGGTCAACTGAGATGTACCTGTGTACATTGATATTTCTATTTTTTCTTTCTCTTTTTTTTTAATTGAATTTATTGGGGTGACATTGGTTAATAAAATTATGTAGGTTTCAGGAGTACAACTATAAAATATCATCTGTGTATTATATTGTGTGTTCACCACCCAAAGTCAAGTCTCCTTCCATTACCATTTATCTCCCCTATACCTTCTTCAACTTCCCCCATCTCCATTCCCATCTGGTAATTACCTTGCTGTTGTCTGTGTCTGTGAGGGTTTTTGGTTGTTGTTTGTTTTTTCTTTGTTTTTTGCTTAATCACTTTACTTTTTTTTTTTTTTTGGCATATTCCAGGGAGCAAGATCTCAAATACAACCTAAAAATCTATTTCATTAGCCAAACAATCTCCCTCCCTCCCTCCTTTCCTTTCCTTCCTTCCTTCCTTCCCTCCTTTTCTTTATTATTTGTTATTGTTGTTCAGTTACAGTTGTCCCACCTTTTTCCCCCGTTGCTGTCCCCTTACCTTTTTCACCGAGCCCCACGACCCCCCTCCCCTCTGACTGCTGTCAGTTTGTTCTCTATGTTTGAATCTTTCTATTTTGTTAGGTAGTTTACTTTGTTCATTAGATAACACATATGAGTGGAATCATATGGTACTTGTCTTTCTCTGACTGGTTTATTTCACATAGCATAACACTCTCTGGGTCCACACATGCTGTCACAAAGGGTAAGATTTCCCTTTTTTTTATGGCCAAGTAGTATTCTATTGTGTAAATGTATCACAGCTTTTTTATCCACGCATCTGCTAATGGGTACTTGGGCTACTTCCAAATCTTGGCTATTGTAAATAATGCTGCAATGAACAAGGGGCGCATATATTCTTTGGAATTAGTATCTCAGGTTTCTTTGGATATATCCCCTGAAGTGGAATCTCTGGGTCACAAAGCAGTTCCATTTTTAATTTTTTGAGGTAATTTCACACAGCTGTCCAGAGAGGCTACAGCAATCCACATTCCCACCAATTGTGCATGAGGGTTCCCTTTTCTTCACATCCTTGCCAACAGTTGTTGATTTATTGATGATAGCCATTCTGACAGGTGAGGTAATATCTCATTGTGGTTTTAATTTGCGTTTCTCTGTTGATTAGTGACTTTGAGCATCTTTTCATATATCTGTTGACCATCTGTATGTCCTCTTTGGAGAAATGCCTCTTCAGGTCCTTTGCCCATTTTTCAGTCCGATTGTTTGTTTTCTTGGTGTTGAGCTTTTTAAGTTCTTTATAAATTTTGGATAATAACCCTTTATGAGATATATCATTGGAAAATATGTTCTCCCATTTAGTGGGTTGTCTTTTTATTTTGCTGATTGTTTCCTGTGCAAAAACTTTTTAGTCTGATGTAGTCCCAACTGTTTTTTCTTTTGTTTCCCTTGCCCAAGGAGATACCAGAAAAAATATTGCTACGAAAAATGTCTGAAATTTTGCTGCCTGTGGTTTCTTCTAGGATTTTTATGGTTTCCAATCTAACATTTAATTCTTTAATCCGTATTTCTAAAAATATTTTTTTGACCCACAGGTTTGATTTCAAGTATTCTTTGATTAAATTCCTTACATTACTGAAGGAACTGCATTAAAACCGTATACTATTGATACTTTTCAGAGTACTTTCACATTTTCTTGTTTGATCATTATTCATCAGGTAGATGGAATGTGCATTGTTATCCCAAGTTTTTAGACAGAGAAACAGTCTCAGGTACAGTTTTTGCTCCAGACCTTGCAGCTATTTGGAGCCAATAGCCCAGACAAATCTCTAAACTTCTAGCTTCTAATACAGCCTCTTTACAGTACATGCATTGGAAAATAAACACTATTATACTGATTCCCACTTAGGTTTGCATCTCCTTGGAAGGTTGTCCAGTGTTTTTAGGAGTCAAGTAGTTTTTATATAATGTATACACCCAGTTAGTTTGCATTGGAAGACAAAAAGGGAATATATGCTACAGTATGATAAGGAGAAGCCATTTCAAGATTTATTGTTTCCAACATATCAGATTATAGAGTAAACCCATAATAACAATTGGAAATCAGGATTACTAAATGGAAATGATATCCTGTTTTGTTCATTGAAGCATATGAAAGCAGAAGGAAAGAGTTTAAAGTAAATATTGAGGAATGTGGATTATTCTCAAGAAAGAATTTTCTAACTATATAGTTTGTAAATTAAGTGGAAGATTATAGAATTCTCAATTTAGATGATTTTGTATACAGCTCTCTGATATTTTTAGTGAGGCTTGACAGTAATTTTTCTTTTTTAACCATATCTAAACACTTAATTTCCCCTTATGAGAAACTAATGATAGTACTTAGCAAAAAGCTGTAAGAATACTTTCCTGTGTACTCTAAAAATACAAATTAGATAAGCAACCATATACAAACTAACTTCTTGGTTATGATGTTTTATTTTTTAAAACCCTGTCTATATTAGGGGCTAGATGATGTGTCTGTACTCTAATGTACCCCTTGGCTAAAACTAGACATTCTGACTCAATGATTTATGGCCTTATAGATAGCTCAGGATTGTTAAAACAAATTCTCAGATGTCGGGTGTCTTTGAATATGTATGTATGTTCAATTATAACAAAACAACTGGAATTTTACAACAGTGTCTTTCAGGTTTCCAGTTAAACTGGTTACAGACCTGTTCATCAACAGAGTGGAAATGAGACCATTGAAAGGGCAATTAAGTATTTGTTTTCTTTCAAAGATACTAATTGTACTAATGCACTAACCCCATTTTCCACAGCTTTACAGTTCTTAGTTCTTTGGTGGGTCACAAAACCCTTAGGGGATATATCCTTTAGATCTGGATCTTCTCTTCAGAAACATACACATAAATACAAAACTACATTTGAAATTTCAGGGAGCATATGAATCCAAGTTTGAAAACCTGCTATAAAGGATGCAAAGTAGCAAACGTATCCTATTAAATGCATTTCACATAATTGCACAAATGCAAAATGTACATATATGGCTCCAGTAAAAAATATTTAAATTCTAGTCCTGGCTGGTGTGGCTCAGTGGATTGAGCGCAGGCCTGCAAACCAAAGGGTCACCAGTTCCATTCCCAGTCAGCACATGCCTGGGTTGCTGGCCAGGTCCCCAGTAGGGGATGTGTGAGAGACAACCACACATTGATGTTTCCCTCTCTTTCTCCCTCCTTTCCCCCCTCTCTAAAAATAAATAAATAAAATCTTTTAAAAAATTTATTTAAATTCTAAATAAAATTAATTTAGGTCCTCAAAACTACATGTTTCCTTTTGTTTTAGTGTTCAAAAATGGTTCTGCCTTTAGGTTTTTATGTTTCTGTGGCCTTTTTTTCTACTTTAAATTTTTAAAAGATTCTGATTAATTTTATTTTTAGGTGTTACATATATTCTTAACTTCTCTTTCTACAGATATTTTCTGGCAAGTTTCTATACGAAGTATGATCCAACTCACTTTATCCTAAACACAGCTTCTCTCCTGAGTGTGCTAATTCCCAAAATGCCACAGCTACATGGTGTTCGGATCTTTGGAATTAACAAGTATTGAAAGGTTTCGAAACTGAAGAAAGATATACAGCTCCTGAGTTGCCTGTAATGAAGGAGTGGTTAGTAAACTGCACTGTTTCTATGATGGTGTGAAATGAGAAGTATTTACATTGGAGAGCCTATCGTTGGTTCTTCATATGCTGTTTTGAAGTGCAGATTTTTACTAGAGGATGCCTGCGTTTAATCCATCTGGTATATTTCTGATGAGAGGTGTTATGGGCAGACTGGGAAGGCCCAGCTTATAAGTTAAATGTCTATAAAGTGAGGGTGTAGTAGGTAAATCCAAGGAAATAGGAGATTTATAAGAAATTAAGACCAGCTTAGCTTATAACGAATGGACATTTGTTAGGAGAAGAAACTTTCCAATCATTCAGTCACGGTTAGTTTAAGCTGACTTATATGTAAATCGAAATCATCTCTTCACAAGTTTATTGTAGATTGCTTTTATTACCATACATGTTCCTCTTGTGTTACATAAGAGGATATATGTACCCTCTTGTTTTATACAAACCAGTTTCTACCTACAAGTGTACTTTTTTTTCATTTTGTTGGCTCAACATTGTATGTTGATGGATAAGATCATTTTTACATTTATGAAGTTACTGAGTTTATGAAGGTCCACTTTCATGACTGATCAGTGATAGAAGACAGCTAGGCATCTTACAAAGCCTCTGAGTCAGCCTTCTAATTTTGAAACAAAGTGGGTTTTGCTACCTTTGTATTCACAAGGCTGCTAAACCATTTCAGAAAATAATTTATTTCACACAGTTAAAGTATACAGTAATTTAAAAGTCTCTGCTTCTGTGATTGAGCAATCTAATTATTAAAGTCTGACATTCTCTAGAAAAGTACATATAAAACGGACTATATAGGCAACCCGTGGTCTGGCAGTAACTGCTTCTCTAGCCATAGTACCAAAGTAAATAATGGAGTCATTTTTAGCAGATCTGCAGTACAGGATAACAGCATCTTTTCTTTCCTCCTGCTCTCAGTCTTCATACTTTACCCAATAATATTTTGACTTTCAATACATGAGTTTTCGTGTAGATAACCCAATATGGTAACTATTTCCAAAGCAGCAACCGTACTGAATTCTTGTGACTTAGAGAAATTTCCTTTAGTTGCTGCAATTAATTACAAGAAATAAATATATACAACTTTGAGAAGTAAATATGCCCGAAAACCAAAATTCCGATAATGGGATGAAACTGAAAAAACCCAGTAACATTTGTAAACCGAATTGAGTGAAAAGAGTTATAGACCAACTTAAAAATCAGTTTGTTTCAAAAAACTGACTTTTGGGGGTAATGATCATTGTTTTGTATTTCAAGAGTATTGACTTTAGAAATCAGTTGTATGATAATTTCTTTGTATTTTTGTCTTTTCCCATGTATTTTTAAATAACCAGTAATCTATACTTCAATAAAATTCCTTTTGGTGTAGGATTATTGCAAAGCCTCTCCAAATTCAGTCATCAACGTTGCACTTTTATTTTTCAATGTTTTTTTTTAAAGCAACTGAATTTGTAAAAAATTAAGGTAGTTAAAAATGTTCCTTTGTTTTTGTTTTTAAAGTTTATCTCAAAAGGCTTACTTTTTTTTTTTACACATACCTCAGAGATAGAAATCTGGCTGTAACCTAAACCTTCTGTTACTTTTCCCACTTTTGCCGTTCAATGTTTTAAAAATACTTATTCAATATATATTTGAGAACCCACTTTGTTGTAAGTATTGTTTTTGGTATTATGGGTACAGTTCATAAACAGGACAAAACAAGTTCTTTCCCTTATGTGCTTACATTCAAGTTGGAGAATAGATAATAAATGAGTAAATAAATACATATTATTTCATGTAGTGATAAATGCCATGAGGGCGGGGAAGACTTACGCAAGTGAAAGGCAGGGGAGCCTGCTTCAGAAAGGACTTCCTTGTAGATCTTAACTAAGGTGACCTTACTGATGGACATAGATCTGGTAAAAAGAGGCCTCCTAATATAATGAAGGTGGTATGCTTGAGGGAAAACAAGACAGCCACTGGAGCTAGAAAGGAGTAATAAGGAGGATGAGAATGGTAGCAAATGAGGTCAGAGAATTAGGAGTCAGATCATACAGGGATTTATAGACCGTGATAATGAGCAAATTTTATGCTAAGCTTGACAAAGCCATTGGAGAGTTTTACACAAATTATAAGGACTTGATTTTTTTTTTTAAGGTTAGGGCTAATGTTGAGTATAAACTATAAGGGAATAAGAAGCAGGAAGAATAGCTGGGAAGCTACTACAGGTAGAAAGTACAATAGCTCAGACTAAGGAAATAGCTGATGAAGCAGTGATTAGTAGTCAGATTTGGGCTGTGTTTTGCAATTACAGCTCACAAGACACTGATGTATTGAATTTAGGATGTGGGGAGGAAACTAAAATAACCCCTAGTTTTTTGGCCTTAACACCTAGGTGAATGATTGTGTTAATAAATATGAAAACTTTTCAATTTCATAAGTTGGTACAGTTTAATGTAAAAAAAAAAACTTTAACAATCTATAATGACTGTTACTTCGAACAAAATCATTGTTCCAAATAATTGTTATGTTATAATTGCTCCTAATTTAACATCAGGAGATATAATGACAGTTTCTAAGTAGGCATGAACTCAGAAATGCCACTCATTTTAGCATTCATTGGTGAATCATTCCTGCAGAAATTATTAATGTGAAGTTCCAGTACAAGCTTTCTATTTTCCTTATTCCTTCTACACTTATTTATTGGAATTCTTCTGTAAGAAGATTTTTTCCTTTTAGTCAGTTAATTATGTTATTATGGATATGTGGATATTTTATTCTTTGGTTTATAATCTGTTATTATCATTATTAATTTGTTGCTCAGATTCTCTTTCAGCTTTGGCCTTGGGAGACAAAGTTCCCAATAGAACTTTCCAAGTTGGCTCCTGTGCCCTTTTGCCCTGCCCATTCTTTTTTAGGCTTAAGGCACTAGTATCTGTTATACTATAAAGATCTGAAGGGGAATGCCAATGTCTCCTTCCAATATCTCCTTAACTAATATCTGTGTTAATTAGCCTTATAGAGCTGTATGCTGCTAAGAGTTTAAAAAGAGGTTAGAGGCTATGTAATTCAACCCCCTACCATGCCACCATTCAGTTCTGGGTTAGTGCTGGTAAAGGAGGACTTACAACTCACAAGGCTGTATTTTTGTAATGGAATTTATAACTTCTTTTACACTGGCCCATACTCTAATCATTATTTTGTGTACAACTATATATTCTGTATAACTCAACTATTTAACTTTTAAATGGTTACCAATAGCACTGAACAAACTTAGCAGAGCCTTCACCATTTTCCATATGGTATGGTTTCAAATTTCTCCCACCATCCTGGTAATTCTGCTCTAAGTTCATTACTAAACATTAGAGCTAACAACAAGGACTGATAAGATGTGATGGCACTAAAATAGTACCACTTTCCTTGTTTTTTTAAAAAAACTTTTATTGTATTTTTTCCATTACCATTTAGTCTTCTTATACTTCCCCCCACAATTGCCACACTGTTGTCCATGTGCCCTTTTTCCTTTTTGCTCAGTCCCTCCACCCCCTAACCACCCCTTAGCTATCTTCCTGCTTTTTATGTGTCTGTCTCTATTTTGCATGTTAGTTCAGTTTGTTCATTAGATTCCACATATGAGTGAAATCATATGGCATTTGTCTTTCTCTGACTGGCTTATTTCACTTAGTGTAGTGTTCTCCAGGTCCGTCCATACTTTTTTATAATGCAGTCTAATATCATTTTAGCTATTTTGAAAGCCACTTTCACTGACTCACTTTATAGTCACTAAAACCTCAAGTCTTCAACATGTAGTGCTATTAAATGATGGTTTTCCTTTTATGTACTTATTTAATGGAGTTATTAAACCAAAGTCTAAGGTTTTTTAACTATAGAACCTCATCTTGTCTAGCTCAAGTTAAATCTTGATTGTTATGCAGTATATTTATCATACATTATGTCTTCAACATTAATATATGGCACCAGTAAATATGACCCCAAATACCGTCATGCTAATTTGAAGAAGACAAATGCAGCAACCCTGTATATACCAGTGCAATTGAATAATCTTTCTAACAGAACAGATAGATGAGTAATTCCTGAAACAATTACATGGTTATTGCAGGTGGACTTGATAAATGTAAACATGTTCAATGCTGGGAAGACTGGTCTAGGTAAAATACTCTTAAAAGGAAGTTTGCAGTAGCATTGGGCAGGGAAGGGAGGTAGGTAAGACTATAGCAAAGATTAGCTCCCTTTCATTTTGTTTGATGTCAAAAGAAAAGTAAGTGAGATATATCTGGTTTTTTATTTTACTCTCTAATTTCAGTTTCAGTGAAAAAAATGATTCAGCAGTGTGCTACATGGTATTTAAATTTTTCTCATTTAGCTACAAATGAACACATGAGAATCATAAACATCAAATTTAGAATACTGAATATCTTGGATACACAGCACATAATTCAACTGTATTTGGTTATGTTTTAGCTCTTAAATTGTGTGTTGGATTCACAGAGGTTGATTATTTTATTCTTTTTCATAATCTGGAATAGTTCATAATTTAAAAATAGTAAAAATATTTGAATTTTATGTTCAGCATAGCAGTGTAATTTATTCCATTTGTTGGTTCATTCAAGCCCATGATAAGCAGCTAATGGTTGTGGAAGTGACTCAACCTATAACTCTAAAGGTTTATATAATTTCAAGTTTAGCAGATAAGAAGTTTATCACTATGTCCTTTCACTCTAACTGCATAATTATGTTGTAAAAAATACATTCTTCTCAAATACAAGAACCATCATAAAGAAACATCATTAACATTGTAGAATGAACTCTTTTTAAAATATAAAATAAGAGGAATTTTATAGTACATAAATTTTCTGACTTTCCAATTATCATTATATAGTTATACAACACTTTTTGAAAAATCTCCAGGTTTTGCAAAAATTCTGTATTTATGTTGACTCTATTATCAAAAAGATAAGCATGCATTACTTTCTTCATTTTATAATTTTTAAAAACGGGAACAGAGAAGCTAGATGGTTTATTAGCTATTGCCCAAGAAGATATCAGTATACCACCACTGCATGAAAACCTCATACAGTGATCCTGCTATGAAACATTTGGCCATCCTAGGAATTATCAAACCCTATGCTTCTATCCTGGCACTTAAGAATCATAGGAAGTATATGGGAGTAACAAAGAGATTCACCCTCTCCCTCCTGTGCCAAAAACACATGGACCCCACACACTTGAAAAATAAGATCATCTGAGTATGGCAATTCCTCAAAAAATTAAACAGAATCACCCCATAATCCACCAATTCCACTCCTTGGTATATCCCCAAAACAAGTGAAAGCAGAGATTTGAAAAGATACTTGTACAACCCATGTTTATAGCATTATTCACAGTAGTCAGGAGGTGAAAGCAACCCAAGTGTCCATAGAAGGATGAGTGGATAAACAGAATGAAGTATGTAAACACAATAGAATATTATTCGCTTTTAAAAGGAAGGAAATTCTGCCACATACGACAACACTGGATGAACCTTGATGTCAATGCTAAGTGAAATAAGCCAGTTACGAAAGGACACATATTATGTGAAATTGCTTACATGAAATACCTACAGTGCTCTAAGTCAAAAAGACAAGAATGGTCATTGCCATAGGCGGGGGCAGGGTAGGGAAATGGGGAATTAGTGTTTAATGGATACAGAGTTAGGGAAGATGAGTACGTTTTGGAGATGGATGGTAATATGGTAGTGATGGTTGCACAATATAAATGAACTTAAGACCATTGAACTGTACATCTAAAAATGATTAAAATCATCTAAGGGTAAATTTGTAAAATAAGTATAATAGCTCAGCAAACAAAATAAAAAGGAAAACATCTTCCAAAGATGAGACCCGATTGACAGTGTTACCATTAATGAAAGAATGTTTCATATTAAAAGAGATATTAACAAAGAAAAAAGAAAGAGGCAAATGACAGTGTATTTTTAGCACAACCCAGCCTATGAAGAAGGTAAGAGAAATATGTGACTAAAGTGGGAACGGGTGCATGAGGCTCAGAACATTAGCCATTAAAAGCACTGAACTCATTTCTATTGCTTTCATTGTAATTTGGTCAACACAGAGAAGGTTTGAGGACCAGCAAGTTCAATTATCATAACTCGTTCATCGTTGCATTTCTCATAAATTAATACATTAGTATAATGGTTTTTAAAAAGCCATTGGAACACCAGCCAAGGGTGCCTAGATGAGGAGTCTACCAATGATATTAGCACACATGAGGATAACTTCACAGGAGAGCATTAGGCCAGTGGTTTTTAAATTATACTAATGTACATTTTACATAGTTTATTAGCCAGTTGAATGTGTGACTGGACTAAGTATTCCATAGTCCAGTCACTTATCATAAACCAATTTCAAGCCTAGATAAGAATCAGATATTGAAACCCAGCAATCACACCAGGGTCCTGCTAGACAAGCTATACCACCTTTCCCAAGCAACTTTCTCAATGCACGCTTTCCATAATGCTGTATTGCAATTACCTGTTCCTAGACTTGGTTAATTGAAGATAGAGAATGGATATTTTATCTCTAAAAAACTAATAAAGCTCCTAGCCCAAAGGGAAGAATCCAATACATGTATGACAAAATCCAATTTAGTAAGACATAATTAGGGAATGAGTATTGTAAAGATTCTTCTGTAAATTTTCTCTAAGGTTTACAAATGGAAAGTTAGACAACAGCAGAGGCAAAATGAGAATATTTAGATTCATTTGGAACTCTTGAGCTGAAGTTACAGTGGTTAGGCCATGTTTTGTTGAGAATGCCCATGAGTGCCACTCAAACCATGTGGTATGGCCTGATGAAAGTCTAAGACAGGTCTCAGTGCCCTTTCCCCCAATAACTTCTGTAGTACAATAAAGAACATGGGAGATGTATACCTTCACTTGCCAAATATGTGGGACTGGTAAAGTGCCATTTCTTTACTAACACACAATCAAAGAAAGAATAAAATTCCTTCCTAATGTGTCCTAGAGTTCTGTTTTTTCACATAATGTAGCATTCAGAGTCAACACCAGCCAAGGGTGCCTAGATGAGGCATAATACTAGCATATACTAGCACACACAATAACACTAGCACACAGAACAGCGTAATTTCACAGAAAAGCATTAGGCCACACTTGCTGAACACGATTCAAGTTGCAAGAAAAACAATGCTAGATGTGAAAGGTTTTATGTTCAGGCTAGTTTCCAGTGCATAATAGAAAACAACCTCTGACCTATTTTATCCAATTGGACAGGATTACTAATTTTTTCCCCCTCTTTTGAGTCAACAATGGAGCACAGGGAAAATATGAGTTACTTTATCTTCTGGCAGTTAAGAAAACAGACTCCAGAGGCAGATGGCCTGACTTCTAATCCTAGCTCTGTGCTTACAAGGTGTATGACCTGAACATCGCCCAAATTCTATGAACCAGTTGCCTCGTGTAAAATGAAGACAGTAATTACCTCATGGGAGGGTTAAATAAATTAATCTGCAACAGTACTTGGCACATAGTGATACTTTATTGTTAATTATGATTATTATTGCCACAGGAAAATATTGGAAAACATAAGTTACACTTAAATAACTACAAACATTCTGGTAATTAGGATTTTACATATCTGTATCCACCACTAGACTATAACTGTGACCTCCTGACTGTGATTTATTCATCCTTTTTTTTTTTTACCAAAAACTTAATGCACGAGTATATGTGCCAGCTCTGCCAACCTTGCAATTAAAAGGTCCTTGCTTAGTAAAACCTTAAACCTTAGCAGGGAAAAAGAAAGCCTCTTGGCATAAATCTATTCAAACAAATGGTAATAAGCTCACATACCGAAGCAAAAAAAAAAAAAAAAAGTGAAGGAGGTGCAAGAATATGAAGACATGCTATGCTGAAGTTGTGTACACAGCAGGTAAACAAATACAACATAATATATTGCGAAGATAGGATATTAAATTTTTTAAGGTAAATGAATATTCACAACCCCTCTTTTATTTTTTATCAGAAAAACAAACCAGCCCCACAACTTTTACCTAAAGTGAAGTGGGAGTAACGGTTTATGTTCCGACCGGAAACGCTTCCGTTCTGTGGGAACCCTGCACAAACCCTTGCGAGCACCCGGAGTTTTCACTGTCTCTGAAAATATTAGATATCTAAGGCCACACCTTTAAGTTTGGTGAGAGTTCCTCCAAGATAATGAAGAACAATCTAGCAATCATTTTCTCATAGTGGCGTCCGAATTCCAGCCAAATAAAATACTTTTTTTTCTTTTAGTGTTGCAGTGTTCAGAACTAAATGGTGTGTAGTCAAGACAAATCTGTGTTCGGCTTCCGCTAGATCACTCACTAGCCCTTTGACCTTACAGAGAAGTCTTGTTACCTAGAAATTTGGGAGAAAATGCATGAGCGCACGTACAGTGTCTTGGGCAAAGACAAGCTTCACGCGTATACTTACTCCGAATTGAGTGACGCCTTCTGGGGCAATCACAGTTGGCCTGACTACAGAGCGCTGGCACCGTATTGATGACATCACTTCCGGAGCGCCAAGGTCAGGCTTTTTAGTGCTTCAGAAAGGGCGCTCCACCAGTCGTTACACGGGAGCGGAGAGGAGATCCAGCTTCTGTCGTTCACCAAAGAGGTGGGTGAATGCTCACCCCTACCTGCTGATGCTTTTGCACGCCTGGGAAAGCGGCTCCAGACCGAGTCTCTCGCTTTACAACAGATGGCACTGGTCAAGTCCCCCGGGTTCACTTGGGAGCCTTCTTGACCCAAAAGAGAAGTGCTACACTTGGCAAAGCTGCCCTACCTGGATTTAGTGATTGCAAATCTAATTTCTCAGGGTGTGTCTGCCTGAGCAGCACTCCCCACACCTGTTCTCTATGAATAAATAGGTCGATCATATCCAGTTCCTGGAAACCCTCTACCCCAGTGGAACAATAAAAGTTCCAATATTTTTTCGCCCTTTTTCCCATGCTGTCAGTAGTTGTAGTAGGGAAAGAGCCTATTTAGTAAAGAGCCAGAAAGTTTTAGAACAAGTGATTTGGAAACATGACACTAGATACTTGGCAGTGTGGAAATACCAGGGGGCTTTTGCGATGGACTGCTGTTGTTTTGGAAAAAACAGGATTTGGGGAGATATCTGTTGTGATAAAGCTGTGGCAAACATTTAATTCGAAAAATTGTAATTAATGGATAAAATAGGTAGGAGGTTGCAATCTCTTTAGTAGAGATGTGGTTCATTTAAGATGAGCTTTATGAGAAGCCTTGTTTGTAAACTAGACAGCTAAATCTTGTTTTGAGTGTGTTTTGTGTGTACTCTGTTTTCCAATGAAATGATTATATTTTATTTTGAAGAATGTTTCCTGGAAATGGAATGCATTTATTTTTACTCTCCCATTTTGCTTTAATTTTAGCTGTCAAAAAATAAATAAGACTTTCCAGGGGACTATCCCATGCAGCTATTGTACTGTAATATTAGCTGTTTTATAAACAATAATGAGTGGTTTGGTAAAAACAGTATGAAAATAACAGTAACACAAGAAATTTGTATCTCACTTTCTGTTTTCCCCCTTGAAGACTATTATGTTCATTCATACTGTTCTTTATATTATATAAATTATATAATTATATAACAGGTTGCTACAGCTTTTACAGATTTTTGCTGACTTTTACAAAACTTTCCTATAATTTTATAAAACTCTATATTGAAATATAAACCAAGCTTTCAGAATTTTGCTAAACTAAATGGGCTAGTGGCTCATGTCATTTCCAAATAATATTTAGTTTGTTTATTTAATTCTTTTCTAGGAATTATCTACAGAATAAGTATGCTAATATTGAATAAGATAGCAGGAGTTTTTTCTAAACCATCAAAAAGGAAAATTTATGAATATTTAAGAAGTTTTAATTTTCATCCTGGAAAAGTATTTCTTCATAAACTAGTTTTGGGAATTGAAACCAGTTGTGATGATACAGCAGCTGCTGTGGTGGATGAAACTGGAAATGTTTTGGGAGAAGCAATACATTCCCAAACTGAAATTCATTTAAAGTAAGTAGACATTATCATGGTAGTTTTCACTTTTTTTGAAAAAAGCAAAATGAAATAATTTTTTTGTATTTATCGTATATAAAATTAAATTTTAGGAGATAATTTCTTCTTTCATACAAAAGCTCTAATAACTGCTATTAATACAAAATGTTAAACCTCTCAATCTTGCTTTTAAGGCTCTCCACAGTAAGGTTCAAACCTTAGCTAATCCTGTTGACAAAAAGAAACTAAGCTCATTCCCAACACCGGTATTTATCCACAATTTCCCCTCAGTAATGACCTTCCTCTTTTGTTCACCTGTATGTTTCATGTTCACAACTGAAGTCCTAGGAAAACCTGACTTGACCTTGAGCCTGCGTTAATCACTGAAAAGAAAAAGCCTATTGAAATTTATATACATAACTCATGTTGGTATGACAAGAATAAAATATTATTATATTAAAGCACAGAATGGTGCAAGTTTTATAAACTTGAGATCTTTCCAGAGGACCACCAGGCAAGTTACATAAATAAGTGGGCTGGATATAAAGTGGAAAATATCTGGGGAAAGTCAGTACTCAGCTCCAGCCAATTATTACCATGCAGGAATAGAGACCCTATGTTATTGGATCATCAGAATTTTCAAGAGAAAATGGAAATCCAGAATGTTAATGTAATATCTCCAGATTTTTTAATTAGAAACTGATTCAAAATATGTTGAAGCACCGTACAAATCAAAAATGCTGTGAAACCATCAATGTAAAACATATGAATAGTGAAAAGAGTTGGTATTTTTAGATCACAGGCATGTATCTGAATCATGAATTAGGCATTTGGTATTGGCTGGCTTTAGGCAAGTTCTTTATCCTCCTTGATTCTATTTTCACATCCATAAACTGGGAAAGATACCTGCCATATAGGATTGTGGTAAATATAATAGAAATAATATAGAATATTATAATTAGAAATAATATATATGAAGAGGCAGAATAGGCCTCTAATGGATACATAATATGTGAAAGGGACTAGTGGGTGTTAGTAAGGCACAGTGAAGTACTAGAAAGTCCTTGCCTTCAAAAGCTTAACCTAATCTCTAAGATATGATATACGGTTTATCCTTGAACAACACAGGTTTAAACTGCAGAGGTCCACTTACGCATTGATATTTTTTCAGTAAATATATTGGAAAATATTTTTGGAGATTTGTGACAATTTGAAAATACTTGCAAATGAACTGCATAGCCTAGAAATATTGAAAAAATAAGAAAAAGGTGTGTAATGAATGTATGAAATACATGTAGATACTAGTCTGTTTTTTCATTTACTACCATAAAATATATACAAAGCTATTATAAAAAGTTAAAATTTATCAAAATTTATAAATATATTTACAGACCATGCACAACGCCATTTACAGTTAGAAATGTAAACAAATGTAAAGATGAAATATTAAATCATAACTGCATAAAATTAACTGTAGTACATACTGTACTACTATAATAGTTTTGTAGCCCCCTCCTGTTGCTATTGCAGTGAGCTCAAGTGTTGTGAGTGTCTGCTTAAAGTGCTGTTTGACTAATACCTCTATGTAAGCAGTTCATCTATCCAGTAAAAATTGTGTATCACAGTAGAAAGTGATCCACTTGGGGTTCTTGTGTAGTTTTCAATGTGCTTTGTGCAGTACCATAAACCTTGAATAACACCACGGAGCCCATTTGAAGTGCCACTAGTGATGCTGGAAGTGCTCCAAGCAGAGAAAAGCTATGATAGTAAAAGAAAAAGTTGGATTACTTGATATATATCTAGATATGCCCATCATTTCAAGGCAAATGAATCCAGTGTAAGGACCATTGTTAAAAAAAAAAAAAAAATCCTGAGACTGTTGCTGCAGCTATGTCGGCAGTTGTGAAAATTTTGCACTTCTTAGGAAATACCTTTTTATCTCGTATTGAAAATGCAGCTTTTATGTGGGTGCAGGATTGCTATAACAAAGGCATACCTATAGAAAAAGTGAAGTCATTATGTGACAACTTAAAGTAAAATGAAGGCAAAGGATCTAAAGTTGGAGAATTTAATGCCAGCAACGGATGATTTGATAATTTTAGAAAGAGTTTTGGCTTTAAAAATGTCAAGATGGCAGGTGAAGCAACTTCTGTTGACCAAGAGGCAGCAGATGAGTTCCCAGATATTAAGAAAATCATTGAGGAGAAAGGATATCTACCTGAATAAGTTTTTAATGTGGACAGAAGTACCCTATTCTGGAAAAACAAAATGCCACAAAGGACATTTATTAGTAAGGAAAAGAAGTGAGCACCAGGATTTAAGGCAGGAGAGGATAGGCTTAACTCTACTGTTTTGTGCAAATGCAGTTGGATTTATGATCAGGACTAACTTTATCTATAAAACTGTTAACCACTAAGCCTTGAAGGGAAAAGATGAACCCCGTCTGCCAGTCTTTTGATTGTATGACAAGAAGGCCTGGACAATGAGAATCCTTTTTCTGTATTGGTTCCATCCATGTTTTGTCTCTGAAGTCAGGAAGTACACTGCCAGTAAGGGACTGTCTTTTAAAGTTCTTTTGATATTGGGCAATGTCCCTGGCCACCCAGAAACCTGTAAGTTTAATGCTGAAGGCATCAAAGTGGTCTATTTGCCTCCAAACACAACATCTCTAATTCAGCCTCTAGATCAGGGGTGGTGATTAGGACCTTTAAGTCTCATTATGCACCATAACCTATGAAAAGGATTGTCAACGCTATGGAGGAAAACCTGGATAGAGAGAACCTCATGAAAAGTCTGAAAGGATTGCACCATTGAAAATGGCCTTGTTATAGAAAAAGCTGTGACAGTCATCAAGCCCAAAACAATAAATTCCTGCTGGAGAGAACAGTGTTCAGATGTTGTGCATGACCTCATAGGATTTATGACAGCCAATCAAGGAAGTCATGAAAGAGGTTGTGGATACAGCAAAAAAAGGTGGGGGTGAAGAGTTTCAAAATGTGGATCTTGGAGGAAATCAAGAGCTAATAGATACCACACCAAAAGAATTAAGAAATGACAACTTGATGGAGATGAGTGCTTCAAACCAGTGCCAGATAATGAGAGAGAGAAGCAGCAGTGACAGAAAACACATTGACATTAGATAATCTGGCAGAAGGGTTCCAATTATTCAAGACCACTTTTGACTTCTTTGATGACATGGACTCTTCTATGATATGGGCACTGAAACTAAAGCACACAGTGGAAGAAAGATTGATACTTACAGAAATATACATATATATTTAAAAGATTTTATTTATTTTATTTTCAGACAGAGGGGAAGGGAGAGAGAAAGACAGGCAGAGAAACATCAATGTGTGGTTGCCTCTCGCACTCCCACTACTGGGGACCTGGCCCGCAACCCAGGCATGTGCCCTGACTGGGGAATCGAACTGGCAACCCTTTGGTTCACAGGCCAACGCTCAATCCACTGAGCTACACCAGCCAGGGAGAAATATTTTTAAAGAAATGAAAAAGGAAAAAGTCAGGCATGATGATGTATATCCATAATTACATCAAATGTGCCTGCTTCTCTCACTTCCCTTTCCACCTCTTCTACCTCGTCTGCCTCTGCCACCTTTGAGACAGCAAGAACAACTCCTCTTCTTCCTTCTTCTGAGCCTGCTCAACATGAAGACAGTGAGGATAAAGACCTTTACGATGATCCACTTCCACTTAATGAATAGTAAATAATCATGCTGTACAGTTAATAAACTTATCTGTTGTGTATGTGTGTGTCTTCATGTAACAATCTAATAACTGTATGCCAAGAATGTATGAGACTTCTCTGTATCATACTCATCACCTAAGTATTCATCATGTAGCACATCGTGTGCAAGACTTGTATTGAAATGAATAGCCTATCCTTACCTAGGCGTAAGGTGAGTGATATTTAACATAAACTTAATAGTGTGTTAGTTTTCTTACTGTTGTATAACTTAGCTTTCAAAGAGTTACATTACTGTACAGTATGCCCCTCTCCTATAATTGGAGAACTGAGTATCAGCCAATCATCACAGGCAAGTTTTTTTTTTTTAATGTAACAATGTTTTCAGTAGTGTATTATGAATGTGACTGTAGTACTGCATGCCATAAAAATTTTATAGCCATTTATTATTGTATTGGCTAGGCTACTGTGAAGCAGTCTTATTGATTACATTAGACTACCATTAAGCGGTCACATTGCCACTGCTTTGTTATCAATGCATGAATCATTATGCCTGTAAATGTGAATTTCATATTAACTTTTCATTTTTGATGTCTAGTGTTTATAATATGTATAAATCTACAGTGTTTTGTATCATACAAGGCTATTGACGTAGGTAGTGATAGACGATTCATCTTGTAAACAATAAATATGGTATCAATAAATACAGTACAGTACTATAAATGTTGTTTCTCTTACTATTTTTTAATAACACTTTCTTCTCTCTAGCTTACTTTAGGTATATGATACATATACAAAATATGTTTTAATTAACTGTTCATGTTATTAGTAAGGCTGCCAGCAGTAGGCTATTAGTAGTAAAGTTTTGGGGGATTCAAAGTTATTTATAGATTTTTGACTGCATGGATGTTGGCACCCCTAACCCCTGCATTGTTCAAGGGTCAACTATATTAAGTAAATATTCATTGCATGCTCCTACTGAGGATTTTAACTTCTTTGTAGAGAACTAGCAGATCTTCAACATCAAACGCTTGAAGTATTTTTTGAGAATTGAGGTGCATCTTGCAGATGCTATATTTTATTACTCTGCTTCTCTATCACATGCTAGTAATTTTTTTGCTGGCCACTTTACCTCCTAATTCTTTATTTTTGACATTTGGAGTGATCACCTACTGCCTGTCCTACATGGACCAAAAATCAAAATACCAACTCTGAGCACAGACTTTATTTCAGGACTGCAAGCTGCCTACTGTCCTGTCATGACTTCAAACGCAGAGTGTTTAAAAATAAATTTATCTTTCTTTACAAAACTCTTCATATTTCTGTTAGTATTTCTTTACTCCCAGTTATTCCAGCTCAGTATCTGAATCATCTTTGATGCCTTGGTCTCCCTTCCCCTTATATCCAATTAATTATAACATTTTCTAGGCTCTCCTTTTTCTTTTTTTTATCCCCACAATCAACCAGTTTAAGATGTAATCACCTTACACTTTTGTAATAACTTTAAGTCTTTAAAAATCTACTGCAGAAAGATTAATTTTCCTAAAATCCAATTTTATTCTGCCCTTTCCGTGTTCAAATTTCTTCCTTAGAATGCCTTTCAAAATTATTTTGGTTATTTAGTTCATCAATAAACAAATCTGTAGGAGTTTGTTGTGCACTATTCTAAAGAGACATCACACATGTAAGCACTACATACTGAGTTCTTAGAGTAATGCATTATAAGACACATACTTGAAAATACTTAACATTTTTAGCTATGTAATGATTAATTTAAAAACATCTTCATGTTTTTATATAACAATTTTTCTTCCTATTTTACAATCTTGAAATGATAAAAAGCTTTTTAATAATTTCTTTCAGAACAGGTGGGATTATTCCTCCAGTAGCTCAACAGCTTCATAGAGAAAATATTCAACGAATAGTACAAGAAGCTCTCGCTGCCAGTGAAGTCAGTCCAAGTGAACTCTCAGCAATTGCAACTACCATAAAACCAGGACTTGCTTTAAGCTTAGGCGTGGGCTTATCATTTAGCTTACAGCTGGTTGACCAGTTGAAAAAGCCCTTTATTCCCATTCATCATATGGAAGCTCATGCACTAACTATTAGGTTGACAAATAAAGTAGAATTTCCTTTTCTGGTTCTTTTGATTTCTGGAGGCCATTGTCTGTTGGCATTAGTTAGAGGAGTTTCAGATTTTCTGCTTCTTGGAAAGTCTTTGGACATAGCACCGGGTGACATGCTTGACAAGGTAATTAAAAATTAATTTTTCTGTTCTTTTTTGTTAAGTTGTCAGTTAAATAGTAATAACTGCACTAGTACCATTCCTCTCAATATTTCTGAATGATATCATATTAAACGGAAAAATGTATGTGCAGTAAGACAAAAAGAAAAAATAGTATCTAGTTTCCAAAAGATTCTTTCATGTCCATTCCAAATAAAATGGTAAGAGGTTTACGTCAGCACATAAGGGCTCAAATAGTTTGCAAATGCAGTTATGTTTTTAATCAAATAGGATAATACATGTGCAAGAAAGTATTTTGTGAAGTGTAAAGTACTATAAAAATGTGAAATATGTGGGTACATACAGGTAACATAAGGATATTAAAAATATACAAAGTTCTGCGGTTAAATATCACAATTGCTAACATGACCACCAAGTAGATTTCTTTTTCCTTTGTTTTAGAATCCTGCAAGCCTAATGCCATACAAAGAAATCTTGGGGCCACCAGTTGAAATGATTGGAATAAATAAGATGAGAAAACTCATCTCATTTTTGAAGTTCTTATTTTTGAAGTTCAGCGTTAAGGGGTCATTGTTAACTTGAAATCTGTTTTCCATACCCAATAGAAGAGCAGAAGTAGATGCGGCAGTGATCGGCTGCTATTGATCAGATTGTCAGAAATAAAAGTATAGCTTGTCTTATTCATCCAGGTTTTTGTGTTTTTCATTTCCTATGCATCTTGGTTTCAAAATATGCAATTTTATGACTCATTATAAAAATTTGTTTGTTTTTGGTAGGTAGCAAGAAGACTTTCTTTAATAAAACATCCAGAGTGCTCCACTATGAGTGGTGGGAAGGCTATAGAACATTTGGCTAAACAAGGAAATAAACTGCATTTTGATTTCAAACCTCCCATGCAACGTGCTAAAAACTGTGATTTTTCTTTTTCGGGACTTCAGCACGTTATAGATAAGACAATAATGCAAAAGGAAAAAGAGGAAGGTATATTTCTAATTAGTAAAGTTGGACAGATAATTAATCCTGGGTGTTGCCTAAAAATGCCTGCTCATTTCTGCAGGTATTGAGAAGGGACAACTTCTGTCTTCAGCTGCCGATATTGCTGCTGCAGTACAGCACACAACAGCATGCCACATTGCAAAAAGAACACATCGTGCTATTCTATTTTGTAAGCAGAGAAACTTGTTATCTCAAAGTAATGCTGTACTGGTAAGTTTTTTTCATCTCATTTTGGAATAGTAACACTTCATTTTATGATACTTTTCTTCCAAGAGCTTAATTGACCCTGTGCATAGGATGAAAAGATCTTTATGCCATACACTAGCCCTGCCAGTATGAAATATGCATACTAAAGCTAACATCCATTTCTTATACAGGTATGGCAGCTTTATGGGATATATACAGCCTATGTGGCAAAACTATCCAAGGTTGCATCTTCTCATTGAATTTAAAAGAGGGTTTACAATAAGAAATGAAATGCAATAACTGGTTTCATTATTTTTAGAAAATTAGGCTGACTTCCTTAAAATTTATGTTCCTTGATGAAACCCCTTTAATGTATTTAAAGCCTTGATAAACTCCTTGTGTAACTGTATCTTAAACTTCATTATTTTGAAAATTATAAAGTGAGACTTTAAATGATTATAGATTCACAAAATGGAACATCAAAGATGACAGTTTTAAGAATTATATAAAAGGGAAAATGGTTAAGTAAAAACTTCAGGGTCTAAAGTATTGTACTATGATTGTAATTAGAAAAAGATTAGAAGAAAATATACAAAAAGGATAGGAGTGTGTATATATTGAAAATTTTTGGTGATATTTTTTATTCTCCAAATTTTTGTTGTACAGATATATTAATTGTTCATTGTCCATCTATCAAAATGTGATCTTTTTATTGTATAACATTGCTGTTTTCCCCCAAGTTTAGCTAATAGCTTGGCTCATATCCATATGTAATATTTGTTAATTTTGGTCTTCGCAATCACTTCAGGTTGTATCTGGAGGAGTTGCAAGTAACTTATATATCCGAAAAGCTCTGGAAATTGTAACAAATGCAACACAATGCACTTTGTTGTGTCCTCCACCTAGACTGTGCACTGACAACGGCGTTATGATTGCATGGTAAGCCATGAGATATATGTGCTTCCCTCATAATTATGGCAATATTAATTGCCATTTTTTTCATGCTAAGTCTTCTTCATTTAAATTTTGGGCTATTTACTTTGTTTCAATGATTCTTATTTAGGAATGGTATTGAAAGATTGCGTGCTGGCTTGGGCATTTTATACGACACAGAAGGCATCCGTTATGAACCAAAGTATGTAATAACATTCATTTCTTTATGCAAGTTGCATTATAAAAGTCAAAGCCTGGATGTTGCTTTTATATATGAGGTTTTCATTGACATTCAGGTTACATTAATTTCTTTCATGAACCCAGGAGGTAGATATCTTATAAGAAATATTTTTGCTACAGTTTCAAATTATAAAACAATTTGACAAATCATAAGTTAGAAACATTATAAAGTGAGAATTATAAAGTAATGAATTTCTTCATTTGGAACCAGAATGGAAACCATGTCTATGGCCTGACTTTTACAATGTCGAGACCATGTCAGAACCAGCTAGTTTGCTGGGAAACAAGGAAAATGTGCAAGAAGTATTCAGGTGTGAGACTGGGCTTTGACTATGCCCTTCTATATGCAGCTGAGAAATGACCGAAAGATAGCTGTTTTCTGCAAGCCTTAGTTTATTTCCCAAATCAAAGTTCCAAAGAATAGCACAGTTATTCAGTTTGTTATCAAGTTCTGGTCTAAGTTAATTCAAGAATACTAAAAATAGTGAAGGATGATTATGTTTCATAATCTAACATAATTCTCTTTTCAACATTGATTCATCTGATGTTTTAAAACTTTTTAGCATTGTACATCATATCTGTAGCTACATGAAACACAAACTCTTATGGTTGATTATAAATGAACCGAGTTTAGTTAGTAGTGACAGAAGAAACCCCTATGTCGATGGCCTACTCTATGGTAGAATATATCATCTGATTCAGTGGTGCCTTCTTTGGGCAGTGTAGAGACTGGAGACAATGGCTTTTTCCAGTTTGAGCAACATAGTGAAAAAGAAATCTGAAGCCAAGATTACTAAGGAAGAACAAAGAAAGAGGGTAGGGTCTAAGACCTCCTTGCCAATAGTGACAAAGGAAGGTAGAAAAGAAACAAGCCAGATTTTTAAACCTCAGAGGAGAATCAATAGATACCTGGGGAATTTCTAAACCTGGGGAATTTCTAAAGCAGGAGTGGATATAGGTTTGACTTTAGCTATATGGTAAACTGTTTTTGCCTTTTTAGCTTTGTAGAGAATTATAAGACTTTTTAAGCTTTCTACTTCATTTTAAGTTTTTATTTATTTACAGTATTTGAGAGCCATAGAATTATTTCTTTCAAGACATCTCAATCCCTAAAGTCATTGAGTTGTATGTATTAAATATGTATAGCTTTTTAAATGTCAAATATACCTAAAAGTAGTTAAAAGTATCTCCAAATGTAGATTTCTTACCAATTGGAACTGGCCTTTCTTCATTTGTTCTTCTGGTATGAGGTCCTATTGTATTTATATGTGTTTAAGAATTATCACCACATATGATTAATTAGATACACATATTGTTTGTTAGAATTCTAAGCAAATAGTCTGTAGACTAGTGACAGATCAGGAAGCAAATATTTGAAATAATGTATCGGCCTGATTATCATGCAGATGTCCTCTCGGAGTAGATATATCGAAAGAAGTTGGAGAAGCTGCCATAAAAGTACCACGATTAAAAATGAAGATTTGATTTTTGCCTTTCAAAAGTCCCTAAAGGTAGTATTTCAACATTGAGTTTTGATTTTTTTGTATATCATATTGTATGAGATATATAGTATTATTCATTGACACTTTCTTTTGTTATTCCTTTTCCATTTCATGTTTAACCTACTCTTCTGAGAGACTGTAAAAATATGTTATTGTCTTGTAAGAGAATATACATTTTTTAAATCAAAAAGTAAAGTAAAACATCTTCTGGGAGAAAGGATGTACTGATATTGACAGATAGAAAAAACAAACTTGCAGGAAGAAATACAGTGATTCTGCTAAATTCTAGCCCCATGTTATACAGGCCTAAACCCATCTTTCCCTTTTTCGTATTAGAGTAGTAGAAGCTTTTTTTTTTTGCTTCTGCTGAAACATTAGCCTGACTTTTCTAATGAGAGAACAGTTTTAGAAAGGGAGCCAGGTCAAAGTCATGTCAAATGATAGAATTCTAAATCAAGACAAAAGGTGACATTGTCTAACAAAATGTCTGTTATTAATTATAAAAATATATGTTATATTCTCTCAAGCAAATGGAATGTCTGTACATTTCTTTTTTTTGTATGTTTTATTGATTATACTATTACATTTGTCTCATTTTTTTCTCCCTATTATCCCCTCTGCCCTGTACCCCATCCCATCATCCCCACATCAACATCTTCCCACCACCACTTTCCCCAACCCCAACCCTCCCCACCTCCCACCCTCAATCCTTCCCCCATTTGGCTTTGTTGATGGGTCCTTTATGTGTGTTCCTTGATGACCCTTCACCTCCTTTTCCCCTGTTATCACCCTCCTTCCTCCGCTCTGTTTACTGTCAGTTTGTTTTTACTTCAGTGTTGCTGGTTATATTTTGCTTGCTGGTTTATTTCATTAATTAGGTTCCACTTATAGGTGAGATCATAAGGTATCTGTCTTTCTCTGCCTGGCTTATTTCACTTAGCATAATGCTCTCCAGTTCCATCCATGCTGTTGTGAAGGGTAGTAGCTCTTTCTTTCTTTCTGCTGCATAGTATTCCATTGTGTAAGTGTACCATAGTTTTTTGATCCACTCATTGACTGTGGGGCACTTAGGTTACTTCCAGTTCTTGGCTATTGTAAATTCTGCTGCTATGAACACTGGAGTGCATGGGTTCTTTTGAATTGGTGTTTCAGGATTCTTAGGGTATAATCCCAGCAGTAGAATTGTTGGGTCAGAAGGCAGTTCCATCTTTAGTTTTTTGAGGAAATTCTGTACTGCTTTCCACAGTGGCTACATCAGTCTGCATTCCCACTAACAGTGTACTAGGGTTCCCTTTTCTCCACATCCTCACCAGCGCTTGTTGTTTGTTGATTTGTTTATGATGGCCATTCTGACTGGTGTGAGGTGGTATCTATGTGGTTTTAATTTGCATCTCTCTGATGGCTAGTGATGCTGAGCATCCTTTTGTATGTCTCTGGGCCCTGTGTATGTCCTCCCTGGAGAAGTGTCTGTTCAGGTCCTTTGCCCATTTTTTAGTTGGGTTGTTTGTCTTCCCGGAATGGAGTCATGTGAATTCTTTATACATTTTGGAGATCAAACCCTTGTCTGAAGTATCATTGGCAAATATATTTTCTCATACGGTTGGTTCCCTTTTCATTTTGCTGATTATTTCTTTAGCTGTGTAGAAGCTTTTTAATTTGATGAGGTCCCATTTGTTTATTCTTTCCTTTATGTCCCTTGCTCAAGGGGACATGTCAGTGAAAATGTTGCTGCGTGGAATATCTCAGATTTTCCTGCCCACATTCTTCTCTAGAACTTTTATGGTTTCGTGACTTATATTAAGCCTTTTATCCGTCTTGAGTTGATTTTTGTGTGTGGTGTAAGTTGGTGGTCAAATTTCATTTTTTTGCATGTAGCTGTCCAGATCTCCCAACCCCATTGCCGAAGAGGCTATTTTTACTCCATTTTATGCTTTTGCCCCCTTTGTCAAATATTAATTGACCATAGAGACATGGGTTTATTTCTGGTCTCTCTATTCCATTGATCTGTGTGTCTGTTCTTATGCCAGAACCAGACTGTTTTGATTATAGTGGCCTTATAATATAGTTTGATGTCAGGTATTGTGACCTCTCCTGCTTTGTTCTTTCTCAAAATTGCTGCTACTATTTGAAGTCGTTTATGATTCCATACAAATTTTTGAAATGTTTGTTCTATATCTGTGAAATAGGTCATTGGTATTTTAATAGGGATTACATTGAATCTATAAATTGCTTTGGGTAGTATGGACATTTTGATGATGTTAATTCTTCCAATCCATGAACATGGTATGTGCTTGCATTTATTTGTGTCTTCCTTTATTCCTTTCTTCAGTGTTGTGTAGTTTTCTGAGTACAGGTCTTTAACCTCCTTGGTTAAGTTTATTCCTAGGTACTTTATTTTTCTTGTTGTGATAGTAAGTGGGATTTTTTCCCCTGATTTCTGATTCTGGTATTTCGTTGTGGGTGTACAAAAAATGCCTTCAATTTCTGAATATTGGCTTTGTATCCTGCTCTTTTGCCAAATTCACTTATTAGGCCGAGTAGTTTTCTGGTGGAGTCTGTAGGGTTTTCTGTATACACTCTCATGTCATCTGCAAACAATGAGAGTTTTACTTGCTCCTTTCCAATTTGGATGCCTTTTATTTCTTTTTCTTGTCTGATGGCTGTGGCTAGGATTTCTAATACTATGTTGAATAGCATAATTAATAAAATATACTTAAAAGAGAGAAAAAAGAAAAAAGAAAAAATTCACATCAGAGTTAAAAAAAAATAAAACAAAGTTGCCAATGGTGAGACATAGATATAGGTTTTATCCATCACTCATATCACTTGTAACATCTGTTGACTGACCTAAAAATTTCATGATCCCTTAGAGGCAAGGTAAATTTATTTGTGGCTAATCATAAAGACATCTCAGAAAACTAACAGCAAAGAAGTATGTGAGGGCTCAATCTTCAGAGCTGTGTCTTTTTTTACATTTAAGGAGAATAAAGTAAAAGTTAATAGTATGCATTAACATGGACAGAAAAATCATAGGTCATACTTTGAATTTTGATTTCCTCTTCTATTTTCTAATGATTTAAATGATTTTCGGAACAAGCAAGGCAGTATTAAACAATAAAAATACTTTGTCTTCATCACTCTAAAAAAATAAAAGAAGTGGTAAAAATGGACATCCTCGTCTTGTTCCCAATCTTAGTGAGAAAGCTTAGTTTTTGCCCGTTCACTATAATGTTGGATGTAGGTTTCTCATATATAGCCTTTATTATGTTGAGGTATGCCCCCTTTATTCCCACTTTGCTGAGTGTTTTTATCATAACTGGGTGCTGTGTCTTATCAAATGCTTTTTTGGCATCTATATAATCATGTGATTTTTCTACTTTCCTTTTGTTTATGTGATGTATTACGTTTATGATTTGTGAATATTGTGCCACCCTTATATCCCTAAGATGAATCCCACTTGATCGTGGTGGGTGATCTTTTTAATGTATTGCTGGATGCAATTTGCCAATATTTTGTTGAGGATTTTAGCATGTGTGTTCATCAGTGATATTGGCCTGTAGTTTTCTTTCTTTGTTGTGTCGTTATCTGGTTTTGGGATTAGGATGAATGGCCTCATAAAAAGAGTTTGGGAGTCTTCTTTCTTCTTGGATTTTTTCAAATAGTCTGAGAAGGACAGGGGTTAGCTCTTCCTTAAATGTTTTGTAAAATTCTCCTGTGAAACCATCTGGTCCAGGGCTTCTCTGTGCCTGGAGTTTTTTGATTACTGCTTCAGTTTCACCAGCTGTTACTGGTCAGTTCAGGCTTTCTGCTTCTTCTTCATTCAGGTTTGGAAGATTATATTTTTCTAGAAATTTGTCCATTTCACCCAGGTTTTCAAATTTCTTGGCATATAGCCATTTGTAGTAATTTTTTACAGTTCTTTGTATTTCTGTGGTATCAGTTGTCATTTCTTCTCTTTCATTTCTGATTTTATTTGCATCCTCTCCCTTTTTTTCTTGATGAGTCTGCTTAAAGGCTTGTCGATTTTGTTTATCTTTTCAAAGAACCAGTTCCTGGATTTATTGATCTTTGAATTATTCTTTTAGTCCCTATGTCATTCAGTTCTGCTCTGATCTTGATTATTTCCTTCCTTCTGCTCACTCTGGGCTTTGTTTGTTGTTATTTTTCCAGTTCTTGTAGATGTAGGGTTAGGTTGTTTATTTGAAATGTTTCTGTCTTTTTTAGGTAGGCCTGTATTGCTATGAACTTCCTCAGGACTGCCTTCGCTGTGTCCTGTAGGTTTTGAACTGTTGTTTGTTCATTTTCATTTGCTTCCAGAAACTTAAATTTTATTTCTTCTGTGATCTCCTTATTGACCCATTCTTTGTTTAATAGCATGCTGTTCAGTCTCCATGAGTTTGAATGTTTTTGAGTTTTTCCCTTGAGGTTGGTTTCTAGTTTAAAGCCCTTGTGGTCTGAGAAAATGCTTGATATAATTTCAGTTTTCTTAACTTTGTTGAGGCTTGTTTTGTGCCCTATCACATGGGCTATCTTTAAAAATATTCCATGTGCATTTGCAAAGAATGTGTATTTTGCTTCTTTAGGATGAAAGGGCCTAATATGTCAGTTAAGTCCATTTGATCTAATTCATTGTTCAGTTCCACAGTATCCTTGTTGATATTTTGTTTGTAAGATCTATCCATTGTTGTAGCGGGGTGTTAAAATCCCCTACTATAAGTGTGTTGCTGTCTATATCTTTCTTGAAATCCTCCAGGATTTTCCTTATATATTTGGACGCTCCTATGTTGGGTGCATATAGGTGTATAATGTTTATGTCTTCTTGATGGACTTCCTTTCAGTATTATGAAGTGTACTTCTGTGTCTTTTTTTATGGCTTTTGTTTTGAAGTCTGTTTTGTCTAATACAAGTATTGCTACCCCGGCTTTTTTTCTTCCTGTGCATTTGCTTGGAATATTTTTTTCCAATCCTTTACTTTCAGTCTGTGTAGGTCTTTTGTTCTGAGGTGGGTCTCTTGTAGGCAGCATATGTGTGGGTCATGTTTTCTTACCCATTCAGCTACTCTGTGTCTTTTAATTGGAGCATTTAACCTATTTACATTTAAAGTTATTATTAATAGGTACGTATTCATTTTTTCCCTTTGTACCCATGTTTTTCTCTCTCTCTCTCCTCTTTTCTTCATATTCTTAAAGCAGTCCCTTTAGTGTATCTTGCAATGATGGATTGGTAGAGGTATATTCTTTCACCCTTCTTTTGTCTGGGAAACTCCTTACTTCACCTTCCATTTTAATTGAGAGCCTTGCTGGGTAGAGTAGTCTTGGTTGCAGGCCTTTGCTTTTCATTACTCAGAATATTTCTTGCCATTCCTTTCTGGCTTGTAGTGTTTCTGTGGAGAAGTCAGCTGCTAGCTTTATCAGGGCTACCTTGTATGTTACTTTCTGTTTCTCCCTTGCGACCTTTTAAGATTCTCCCTTTGCCCTTGATATCTGCCATTTTAATTATAATGTGTCTTGGAGTGGGTCTCTTTAGGTTCCTAGAGTTGTGTGACTTTTTCTCTACTCAAATTAAGGAAGTTTTCCATCATTACTTTTTCAAACAGGTTTTCTATCCCTTGCTCCTCTTCTTCTCCTTTGATATTCCTATTATACAGATATTATTACATTTCATGTTGCCCTATATTTCCCTTAACCCCTCTTCATTCTTTTTGAACCTTTTATCATTTTCTTGCTGTTTCTGGGAATTTTTTTCTACCATGTCCTCCAGCTCGTTGATTCTATCCTCTGCTTCACCAGCCTGCTTTTGATTCCTTTTCCTGTGTTCAATTCAGAAATTGTATTCCGCATTTCCTCTTGGTTCTTGTTGATAGTTTCTATGTTCTTTTTCATGCTGATATAGTCTGCAGTAAGTTCCTTTTAATTTCCCTGTAGTTTTTTATGATGCTCACTGAGCTCACTGAGTTCATTGAGCTTCCTTATAACCATTGTTTTGAACTCAATATCTGGTAGTTTACTTGCCTCTATTTCATTTAGTAGTCTTTCTGAGGATTCCTCCTTTCCTTTTGATTGGGGGTTGTTTCTTTGTCTTCCCATTATTTGGCTGCCAGAGCAAAACTACAAAGCCCAGGAAACTAACCCATGACCACAAAACTAACTGTCCCCTGCAATCCCACTATCAACAGCAAGTGAAGTAGTATAATAAGGCTGTAAAGAGATTAAGGGTATTATAAGAAAGGAAAGAAATAAACTATAGTATAAAATCTAGTGAGTTAATATGCACCAACTTGATGGACAAGAAATGAATGTTGAAAAGCTATGTAGTAAAGAAAATATCGCAAATCATGGAGAAGACTACAGTGTGTTTCGTCTCAGTAGCCTCTAGTATTTACCACTGTATTTTCTTTCTGGATCCACCTCTGGTGATGTCAGATGTTGACCCCGTCTGACCTTAGGTAGTCTGTTAGAGACTTCCCAGGATCTCCTGTCTGTGGCTGTCTCCTTCAGTTAATCTAGTCACCCTGCACTCAGCAGTCACACTTAAGCACCATAGGGTGGGGCCAAATCCTTCTTGGGGTTGGGGCTAATGTTTCTCCTCAGGCTGCTGCTGCTTGGAGGGGAGTGGTCTGTGTGAGCTCAGTGGCTGCTGCCTTATGGGGGATGATTCAACACCGGCATCCCAGAGGCTACTCTCTCAGTTCTCTACCCAAAGTCTCCATCCCCAGTTTCTCCTCAAGTGCCTCTAGTCCACTCTGCCCTGCCCTTTGCAGGGATCTGCTGTCTGTGGCTGCCACTCTGCACTCAGCAGTCAGGCTGAAACACCACAGGGCCAGGCAGAGTCCCTCCAGAGGGCGGAGCTCTTGTTTCCTCTCCGGCTGCTGCAGTTCAGGGGAGTGGTCTGCCTGAGCAAGATGGCTGCCGCCGCATAGGGGATGACTCAGCACTGGGATCCTGGCGGCTATCCGCTCAGATTTTCCCCAAAGCCTCCATCCCCAGCCTCTCCTCGGGTGTCTCTAGCCCACTTTTCCCCTACCTTTGCCGGAGCACAGGGTAAGACGCTGCAGTTGAAAATTTATGTGTTGGCCCTTTAAATGGCTCTTTCAGTCTCTAGCCACCTGTCTCTAGCAGGGAGCAGCCTTGCCACTTTTTGCAGCCGACTGTTAGCTATGTACTTTTTGGGCTGTGGTGCTATAGGCTGGGGATCCAACTGGCTGCTTATGGTTTAGACCCCGCTCTTCTCAGGGGGATCCAACTGGCTGCTTAAATATCCCTCTGGTGTTGCCGCCTGTGGGTGCCCAGCCAGCCTTCTCAAGTCTCTGCCACACTGCTTACCAGTCAGGTTGTGCTGAACTGATTCTTCTGTCTGTCCGAGGTTTTAAGACTTCTCTCTTGCTATTGTTCAGTTGTTTGTTCTGGGTGATTTCTCCACAGTTAAGTTGTAATTACGGATTGGTCCTGGGAGGAGGTCAGTGTGACTTCCTTTCACTCCTCCGCCATCTTGATCCCACCTCTACACATTTCTTAAAACCCATCTGAGATTTTAAGAATAAGAAAGGTGACATGCAAGTAATTTCTCATTGTGTATTTACTTTTTAGTTGACCACATATTTTTATTCATTATTTTAGAAATGTTACTTAATTAATGAAAATAGATGAGATAAAAAGGGTTTTGTTTTGTTTTTTAGATAATTTCCTAGAATCTGAAACTTTGTACTGCAGATATAAGTTTGTCACTTTTTTCTGCCTAGATTAAAGTAACTTTGAATATAAGGACAATGCTACTAACTATTTTATGTCCTTTGAGAGAATTTACCAGGAGAGATTTATATTATGTCACCCATACAGGACAAGTTGTTAACTTTCTAGCCAGTGACTTGCTTTATTGAGACACTAGGAGATAGGATAAAAATGTATAATGAAAAGATTTCTTATTTTAATCCTGCATTTAGGGTACTTCCCTTTTGGGAAATTCCATAAGCTATTCTTTTCTTTAGAATTATGATCATAGAGTATTGTTTTTTGACCATCCATTTTATATTGGAAATAGAAAATATAATTTATATGAAGGAACTTATAGAAACAGTGAATATTTATAAAGCTTTGTATATTTTAGTGTTGAGGCATAGGTATGATGGAATTTGTTTACAAATATTTAAAAGAAAGTTTGTGAATTCACATTTTACATTTGAATTTGTGTCCTGTATAATGTGGATCTGAATTCAAAGAGAAGTGTAATTCTTTGCTGTGGCTATGACAGTCAGAGTGCATATAACCTATGGAAAAAAATTGACCAAAATTTTTTCCCACTATCATAAATATTATAAAATAGGGATATCTGTAAGTTGTTAAAATTATAAGCATACATGTCAAAACTGGGTTCATAATATGAGTAAGGGAAACTATAGATAAGGAAAATGAGTAAATTCTGGAAGCATTCATATCTTGAGGCCTTTCAAGCTTTTTTAGGAAAGAAGGAAGAGAAGAAAGAGAAAAAGATGAAAAGGAAAAAGAAGGAGAAACAGTGAACTCTATACTGGCAAGGATATGTACCAAATTTAGCTTATGGTCAGGTACAAGGCAAGCAGTTTGAAACCTTTATATCTTGAGGACTTTCTAATCTTACACATAATTTTTAAAAACAAAAGGAAAAATTCGGGGTAATAAAAATAAAAAATGCAAGGAGGAGGGGCCTGTACTGTAAGAGAAATCCTTTAAGTATTAGAAGTAGAAGGATGGTCTGGCTAGGCCAAGACACACAGGTAATGTCTATGTTGTTGCGTATAAAGTAACCCTGATCCTCATACCTGAAAATACTTTTAAAATACAGTGTTTAGCTCATCCAAAGATAGATACAAAGCTAAAGTTTGCATCTAAAGGCTTTTTTTAAGTCTACAGAGGCTTAATATTTCCTTTGATATTTTTAATGGTACTGATTAAATGGCATAGTTTCTTATCACTTGAATTATTTATCCCTTTGTAGTATAAAATAGGTCACTCCCCCCAACAATTCCTATGTCTTAGTCCACCCACAAGAAAGTTATGACTCAATGCAATTCAGAGAATATAGAATTGTATTTGAGGATTAAAGAGGTCTTTTATTGTGCAGTGGTTAAAGAGCACAGGCTTTGGGCTCTGGCACATAGAAAAGTCTAAGTACATGTAGCTGCCATCATCACCATTACTACTGTTGTGTTAAGGCATGTTGGGGAAAATAACCACTAATTAATATACATGTTCAGTGCAGCCCAGGTAAACGTGTGAAGACACTGAGCAAAGTGGATAGAATAAAAGGGGGTCTTTAAAGTACACAGTGAAGCCCAGCTTGCTTTTGTGTTGCATCTATGTGCTGCTGTAAAACAGGAGAAGCAGACATACATCAAAACTTCCACCTACTGGAAACAGTACCCTTTGGACAGAGATACCATGTGATTCTAAGCCATGGAGAATATCTCCCTTTCCAGCTGCAAACCAGAAGTTCTCAATAAGTATGGAGAATGGTCAGTGCTGTTTGCCACATTTTTTAGCCATACTTTTGTACTTGATGGTCAATGAGTTCAGATATTTTAAAAATAAAATGTTTTAAAGGTATTTAGAAGCCTCTTGCATTTGTGGTATTTATCATTAAATATCTTAAGGTATTACAGTGGGTGTTAACATGTGAGCTACTTTGAATCAGGCTTCTTTAGCCCAGCATACCAATTAAAAAACATAACACTTGATACAAATACTAGTTATGCCACTTGTCAGTTCCTGTATTTTAATAGTTTTAAGTGCCGGCATTCTATTTCAGAAAATTCTACCTATTTTTTGAAACTATAACTCTGCCTGAGCTTAATCCCAGTAGACATGCTAAGGGAAGTCTGTTAAATATAAATATCAATAACTTCCATTAAAAAAGATTACTTAGTTATGTGTATTTTATGACAATTAAAAATTAAAAAGATTTCTCAAGAATCCTTTCATACTCAAATGCTTTTATTAGCCTTCTGCAGTTTCCAAATTAGTTTTCTGTACATGTTTTCCAAGTTCGTTCAAAAATACTATTCTTGGTCTTGATACTTTTATGATATCTGATGAAATCGCAGATGAAAAGGAAAAAATATTATGAGAAACAGTGGTCTTTTTTGTTGTTTTGAAGAGTCCCATGAAGTTAGTTACAGGAGGCAATAAAGTCAAAGAATCTCTTGGTTGAATTTTAGGTTTTAATTTTCTTCTATGCTCTTTCCCTAAAAATTAGAGAACCACAATTAAATGTCTCTTTCTTAAGCCTAAGAGCCCTTGGTATAGCCTTATTGCCTTTAGTTCTATATATAGTTCTATTTTCTTTACATCACTAAAACATACTAAGAGAATAGATCAGTGGCTTCCAGACTTTTAGATGTCAGAGTGCACAAATCTTTGGGGACCAAATATATGATTGCCAACTTTTTATTGTGCCAATTTGGCACTTAATAAAAGAACAAATGCCCTTTATTTTAAATATTATTTTGTAAAAGAAGAGATATATTAACACCAAAAAAAGTGTAAAAGGCATTATTTCAAAATGTCAGACTTTATCAGAAACTTAATACATTGTCTTTGTTTTGTCTTATGTTACCACAAACCTGTGGAAACATCTTCAGAGCATTACTGGTACAGATTGTTATTTAGAAATCAGTTCAAAGTGAAGAAAGAATATGACTAAGTAAAGAACTGTACAAAAAACAGACATTCTTCTACCCATGATGTTCAGAAATATAGCCTCTCATACATACATATCTAGCTTCCCTTAAATATTCCCTGAAAAATGAAATTTTTTTCTTCTTCTTTTTTCTCTCTTCCTGATTTCTCTGTTTCCAATTGTGACTGCAGCAAACTGACTTCTGAATGGTTCTATCCTTGCTTTTGACTATAGGATACAAAACCAAGTAAGACTGAATTTGGTCCTACATTAAACACATGCGAACAAGCGCTAAACGTAAATGTGAAATCAGTCAGTAATTTGTTTTTCCAATGATATGTCTGATAGGCATTGATGGGTAACAGTATAAGATCTGGACTTTGATCTTGCAAGCCTGGGCCACTCAGTCATCATTTACCAACTATGTAGAAAACTGTACAGAGTATCAACAGAAGAAAATGTGGTCTCTTCCCTAAGAGTTCATTAGACAAGTCGTCCATGGGACAGAACAATAGCAAGGTCATAATTTAAGTCATACTTACATGATTTTCAGTAATGACTTATTACTGTGTATGGCTTGTGAGAAAAAGCAAAGTAAGAGATGAATTTCTGTCAAGTGATGTTAATAGGGAAGGCCTTAAAAGAAACGGTTAACAGTGGTTTATAAATGGGAAGATACTTTAGTTATCAGAATTACAAAAGCAAAAGTTTACAGGTAAACTTTTCATAACCTCTACATTTTGAATTTTTATAAACAGAACACAGAATTATAAAGTGTCAAGGCTAGAAGGTATCTCAGAGATAAAAGAAAAATCAGTTACCTTTTTTAAAGATAGGAATTATGGATGGTCCTCCATTTTTCTCCAGACTAAAAGGAAAACATTTTTATCAAACTAGAAATATATTTATACTTCTGGTGTATACTTTGTATACCTACACACCATGTTCAATGCTAATGGTCTAATTTATACATGTTACCTTTGGGTATTTTATATTCACATACTCATTTACACAGATGATCATTCAGAACATTTAAAACATTAAATCTGCTTGGAGTGATCAGGGAAAGCTTCATGGAAGGAAAAACATTTCATCTGGGTTTTGGAGAAACTAGGTCTTCAAATGGACGAGGGGGTCCCAGATAGAGGGAATAGGGTATGAAAGATTTTAGTGCTATAAAGTAGCAGGGTGTGTTCCCAGGGCACTCAGCTGTCTGGTGCAGTCAGAATTAAAGGCATCTGGAGACATGATAGGAGATAAGGTTGGAGAATACAGATCAGGTCATTTTATGTATTAAGAGTATGAGAAATTGCAGACATTATTTACTCTGTACTTTGAATTCTTCTTAAGTTTCATGGCTGAGAGCTCCCACAGGATTACCTTCCACAAAGATCTCTTATGAACACCATCTCCTAGAAAGTACCAGCCAGGAATATAAGAATTCTTTCAGTTCGTGGGCTGGCACTCAGTCCATTAAGCCACACTAATCAGGGCGAAAAAGCAAGTGTGGGACATTTATGCAATGGAATACTACTCAGCCATAAAAAAGAAGAAAAATTTCACCTTTACAACAGAATGGATGGACCTAGAAGACATTACGCTAAGTGAAATAAGCCAATCAGAGAAAGACAAATAACATGATTTCACTCCTATGGGGAATCTAATGAACAAACTGAACTAACAAGCAAAACAGAGACAGACTGATAGATGGAGAACAGATGATGGCTATTGTTGAGGGGAGGTTAGGGGGTGGAGGGATTGAGCAAAAAGTAAAAAGGACTCATGGACATGGACAACAGTGTGGTGATTGCTGGGGGTAGGAGAGTATGAGGAGACTAAATGGTAATGGAAGAAAATACAATAAAGATTAAATAAAAAAAGAATTCTTAATGTTTGAAAATATGTATAACTAACTTTAAGAATAACTTCATGTTGTAATAAAAAGTTATTTGTGCTTATAAAAAGAATGTGAGAAAATTTAAACTTCACTTTCAAAGTAATGGGGTACCAATGAAGTGTTTCAAGTCAAAGAATAATAATGTATACAAAGTTAATGTGTGTGTGTTGTGGGGAAGGGGGGGCTGTGGCTTTAAAAGAAGTATTTTAATAATCATCCTGTACATTTTACATATAAATACAGTATTGCAAAAATCCCTTGGTAATAAAATATGTCTTGATTGAAGCTAATAAAGGTGGTTATCACAAATATATTCCTAGCTAATTTGATGAGGAACGTTTGTTTTCAACATTAATGAAACATCTTCACGGCTATAGGGTAACATGAAACCAGCTAATGTTGTTCTCATATTATTTTCATGCAGGGTGAGTTAACACCAGTAATATATGTCTCTCCACATACTTCAAAATTTACACATCCAAAGACTGTTGTAATATCCCATTCTTCTAATTTTCCATTCTTGGATGGGAGTGTGGGAATAGAGAAGTGCTATATACTCAAAAAAAAAAAAAATGCTATTATGATCCCAACCACAATCAATCTACATTTTCTTTCCAGTAGTGGTATCAAGGAATATCTTGTGGAAGGATATGTTTACTCATCCCAATCTTCCAAACTTGTTTTAGTAATCTTTTAATATGTTTCCCATGGTTTTATTTAAACCAAATTCCTTTACAGAATTGTTCTGAAAATTATAGGGAATAATTCACATAAGTGATCTAAGGAGAATGCATAGCACTATTTGTTATGGGAGTAATTGTTATTTGCTCACCAGTTCCACCTCACTGGGTAACCATTCTTAAAAGTTTAGTGACCTCTAGTCCTTGCTTATTTATAATCCTGAAAGTTGAGTGTTTATAACTATAGGGGGTACATTCACCTCACAGTCATTGCAGATTTGTATAGTTACTACCACAATTTTCCAGCAGATGGCAGTGAAGTGTCCTGAAAAGGAATTTTTTTTCTAATTCCCCAAAAAGTTGCCTTATGGGCTAGCTGTGGGAGTGACTGTTAAATAATACTTCCATTATTTATCCTAAATTAATTTTTTCAACCAGCAAGAATCACTGTTTCACACTGTCGATTATAGCAATTGCAATTTAGATTTCCCTGGCTTTTTATTAAAAAAATTAAGTAATAGCCCCGGCTGGTGTGGCTCAGTGGATTGAGCTCTGGTTTGTGAACCGAAATGTCCCCCATTTGATTCCCAGTCAGGACACATGCCTGGGTTGCCATCCAGATCCCCAGTTGGAGGCATTTGAGAGGCAACTGATCAATCAGTTGATCAATCAGTATCTCTCCCTCCTTTCCCTTCTCTAAAAGTAAATACATAAAACCTTTTTTAAAGATTAGGTAATTAGTTTTAGGTTTTCAGTTTTTCACAGAATTCAAATTAAAATGACTCTGAAGATGTACTCATTTTTCTCTATACTTAAAAATTGATTTTTAGAACCATGATATTGGATCATGTTCTCTTCTGTTTTTGTAAAGTTAATAGTACATTTGAGCAGATCTGTTTCCTACATATAAATAGTGCTATTTGCAAGGAAGACTTGTAATTCAGCTACATTTACAGAAGGAAATATGCCTAGTGAAAGGAGATTCTCCTCTGTTTTTTCACAAGCTTAAGTTCATGATGAAACAACCACACTGATGCAAAATCCTCTGAATAAATGTCTGGCAAATTTTGGCATAACATCAACCACTGGTTCTGATTTGACCTAGCTTTGGATCAAGTCCCCAAGTCCCATTTGATGCCAGGGTCATGGTGGTGATGTTCCTGGTTGGCTCGGAACGCTCAACAGACGTGGAGGCAACCAGGCTCCCTAGAACTTCTGAAATGTGAATATTCCTTGTCAGCCAGGACCTCCAAGATCTGGTTGTATTGTCTGCACTCACACTTCTGTTGATAAGTTGGAATTAAAGCAGGCTTTGGCCATGGACATTTAGAATGAAGTTATCCTTTGGTATAAAAGGCATATATTCATATCAAGGATAGTTTCCCTTGTTTGATCATCCTTAAACTTTCTTAAAAGTTCCTCTATCAATAATTTCACTACTGCAACTTCAAATATAAGCACAATACCTTAAGGAAGGGAGTCCCACTTTTTGTTGTATTTGGAATTCCTTTAAAAAGGCTGGGTTAATACTTGCGTCTCTGCTGATATTATTTGTTATACGAAGGAACTGATTAGGTTTATTCCTGCATTCCTTTAATAGTATGCGGAAAGCATTTGCATTGTAAGTTAAGTAGCCAAGAGCACAGGAGCAAGCTGTGCGAACCTACATGAAGAAGAAACAATCCCTTCATAACCATTAAGCTTTGTTCTTAAAATATCTAACCCAGTGGTCTTAGATATTTCATAGGAAAGTCCCTGTAGCTATGCACAGCAAATATGTATGTCAGCCTGTGGCAACCACAGTCATATTTTTAGAGAGGACGTCAACCGCTATTGATTTCTAGTTATCCTCAGTCCTGACTCCATTTTAGGATCACCAGAAGTTTTTGTTGTTGTTGTTGTTTAAGTCCATCAGCTCAACCAGACTCATGGGGCAGAATCTGGGCATTTATATCGTTTGTTAGAGTGCCACAGGCGATTCTAATTAATGTGCAGCCAGAGTAAGGACTATTGACTTTGAACCAAGACAGTGGATCTCAGTCTCGATTGTGATTTGCAATCACCTGGATAGCTATGAAAGTTACTCATGCCTGGGGTTCACCGCCCCAAAACTATGATTTTATCATTTTTAGGTGCGGCCTAGACATCACAGTTTTTCAAAACTGCTCAGGTAATTGCAGTAGGAAACCACTGAGGAAAGCAACTAAATTTTCCACTGGCAAACACAAACAAGAACAAGCAGCGGGCCATAGGGCTCCAGGAAAAGTCCTTTCTTTTCTTGAAGGAAATATCCTCTGTTTGTGACCTTGAAGTAATTAGGTTGTTTATATGATTGATTGAATTATACTCCTGGGCAGTTGTTAGGAAAATATGTTAGTTGTTGGCATAAGCAATGTGGCCCGTGCACGGTACCAGAAGCTTGACACATTGGCCTTTACATTGGCATGTGACTGTTGTATATTCCCATGTATCTCCAATGCCTTGAACAGTGGTTCTCAGTATCTGGTCCCTGGAACAGTAGCTTCAGTTTCCAGAAACTTGTTAGAAATGCACTTTCTAGGCCCTACACCAGATATATTAGATCAGAAACTCTTGGAATGGAGCCCAGCAATCTATAGTGTAACAGGTTCCTCTGGGTGGCTCCAGCATACCCTAAATTGGAGGAACACTTCCTTACACCTGAGGGGAAAAGTGTATGGGAACACTCAGCGACACACCACAACTGGCCAGTCTGGCCTTCTTCACACACCCTCATCTCTAACCCTGCTCGTCACATAAGGAAAACAGTCCAATAAATTCCACTTTCATTCATTTCAAATAGTCACAGAAATGACAGATCGCAAAATTTTGTGAGATTTTTCTTCAATATTTTAATTATAATTTCTATATTATCAATGTACTTGTAGATTCAATCTTAAATATCAAAGTTAGAAGAAATAAAATAAACAGTTAAAATAAATTTTCCCATTTTGTGGGAATCAGAATTGTGGATGGCAGATGTAGTAATAAAGAAATAATTTCATTTTGAGTTAGTAACATGAATTATTATATAACACAGTCAACCTGTGGAGATAGTAGCCCATAGAAATGACAGAGGCAAATTATAGTTTTAGAATATTAATTTTGGTGTTACTTTTGCCTTTACCTCTTCTTTTCCTGAGTACAAATGATAGCAGAGCCGTTGGATTGTCCCTAATGTGGTAAATGCTTCTGGAATACCAGCTCTAGAATGAGCCAGGCTAGCTATTAAATTCCCTATAAATTAAACAAAACAAAAATGCTTGTGTTATTTGATATAAGCTGATACACTGTGCTTTTGGTTATTGGCACATAGTGTTAGAAAGGACTGAGTCACAAGACATCTCTGTTAATGAAGAAGTGCTGAGAAAAAACATGTATATGCCAAATTTAGAATAAACTTCCCCAAAATTATGGTTTGGTTTTCTGTCACAAGGAATAAAAGTTGAGTAGACTTATTTAAGAGAGGGAATATTTGAAAATTAGAGGTTGTCTTCCTCGTGGTTTCAGAATATGTTTTGTTTTGAGGTTTTAGGGCTTTTTTTTTCAATGACTATGAACATTGACATACCTTAAGACAACAATATGTAGAGGGAAGACTAAAAAAATAATAAGAAAACTTAATATGTCCTTTTTGAAGTTCAGACGGCTTAGAGTTAAGAAAAGCTTAATGGTATTTTAAAAGCAAACAATATGTTGTTTATTGAAGATTAAAATCACTAAAGTTTTTGCCATGAAAATAAATGTTTTGGGATTGAAAATAAGTGATTCAGTAGTTAAATAAATGTGCAGCTACCAACATAAAACTATTTCACTCGAATTCTTGTTTTAATTTTAGTTTTCTTGTGATGTTCTTTCATAATATTGCTGCTGTAACACAACTTTTAAGATATAAATAAATGTATTTACATTGGTGGGTAGACACTTTATTGAGGTATTCACTGGGTTTTTGTTTTTGTTTTTTTCCCACCACTGTAAACCAAGAAGACCTTTGTTTTTATTGCCTCAGGATGGGGAGGGATGGGTTGTATAGCCTAGAGCAAAAATTGTCTAAAGATAACCTGTCTCTCAGGCTTATATTTTAAAAAGCCTAAGTTTATAGAGGGCATATGCTAGCAGGAAGGAAGAGAGGTATCTTTAAACCTGTGGAGTAAGGAATGGGGAACAAATGGAGGAGGGCAAAGCATCTAAGGCTAAGAAGGATGTAGTAGGAACAGGAGCTTTAACTGGATAGTGCTAAGTGGTACATGAGGAGAAACGGACACTTGGCAACAGATACTCCAGTCTCTGCAAAACTTCTATGCCTTTGGAGCCTCTTCTGGGAACCATGTCAACTTGGACATTTAGCACATCACTTTTTTTATGGTATACCTGAGGCCAGAATGGCCTCCTTTGCTTGAGATGCCCCTAACGTACACATGACTCTGGGGATGTGTGTAACTCTGATGGAGTGCAGAGAAAGCACAGTAATTTGGGGATTCAGGTCCTACCAGCTTGGGGAAATTAATATTTGAAAGCTATTAAAATGTGCCATTTCTTGCACACAACAGTTTATGGAGTAAAATTAAACCCACTACAATTGTTTTTCAGTCATAGGATTACTATGACATTGAATTAAGAATGTTATTTAGAGAAAAATTTGTTTAGTAACTTTTTTAAAGATTGTTTTCCCTTGGTAATTTCCATCAGAAAATTTTTACTTGCTTGAATTTTCCTTCCATGCTAAGTAAATGTACACACAAAAATATAAATCTATGGCAGCAAGTGGAGTTTCCTTTGTTGCCTTCAATGATCCATTTGAGTTAAAAAGCAAATACTTTAGTTATTTATATTTTGGTAGTAGTTGCTCCATGTGGCTGTTGTTTTGATAGTGTTTTATGTTGCGTTGACAGTGATATATGAAGTCAATAAAGTCCTTATTGATCATCTGGAGAGCTCCTGAGTAGATAGAGCTACACGATTTTACCATTGTGTCAAGAACTCTATTGGGCCATTTTGCCTTGCTATACTGCATATCAGTATAGAGAACTCTTAAATATTACCAAAATATGTATAATTGGTCAAAACAGAACCAAGCACAGGTATGTCAGTATAAACCGGCCATTATTATAAATCAGAGTATAAATTTTGTTGGTTGCTCACAGTTGAATTCTCATTTTATATTCTGGAAAAAAATAATTAGGGGTTTGAAAGTATTTAAAGAAATAAAAAAGGCCATGTTCAGAGTTACTCTGCCCCTATTTGGGGTGCAGAAAAGACTTACATTGTTCCATGTAGACTCTTTCTTCAAACTGTGTGACAGAGTATCAGGCTTAATATTTTATTGCTCAGATTACAAAAATATTTTCTTAAAAATAGTTTTATGTGGATAGAATTAGATTCTAGTTATTTCTTACCTGTCAATACAATAGTAGAGGACTGAACTGAATAGAGACTATCAACTAAAATAGTAACACCTCTTGAAGACAAAGTAATATGGTCCACATCTATAATGACTTTAGCTAATATAATAATCTAAAAACAAAAACAGAGGCATAGAATTATTGAAAATTTTATACTCAGCTTCTCTAATTAACTTATTTAATAGTTCTCAGGAAGATAAGAGGGATAATTTGATATGACTGAATAGAAGAGAAGCAAGTGACAGGAGTAGGAGTTTGAGCACTTGTCCCTATCTGATCATTTTATTGACCATGATAGGCCGTAGTATTCTTTCTATAATGTTTGTAATTTTTATATCCTTGAAGTATGGGTTCATGGAAAACACTGCTCCTAAAGTTCATAAGATAGAAAAAGAAGAGAGATAATGAGACTAAGAATCCAGATACATCTAATTGTCATGGGTTGAAGAATCAAGGTGATCAGCTAAAGATCTGCAGTTAGAAAACTTGGGTTGGCCACTACCATGTTTCTCTATTTCCTTCTAATATGGAGGTGATGAAAATACTACTGCCTGCCTATCAATGTGATAGGGTTTTATAAACATCAGATGATGGATAAAAGCAAAAATTCCATTTTAAATTATAAAATTCTATATAAATAAAATCCTTGTAGATAATAGAGTTTTTATAATGTGACAGGGGCTAGTGTGAAAAATAGTGTGAATTTTACAGATCAGTAAACATTTTTCGAGATCCCAAAGTTTTTCTACTTTTCAACTTTTCAGTAAAAAGACATTTATTGAAGATTTAACCTCCCAATTTTATACCTGAAATGCTGCCATTGCCTTCTCAGTTTCAATTGTTGATTCAAGAAAAGGTTCAAAAATTGAAATGGTCATTATTCCACTTTCCAATATTAAGTATTGTTGAAAGCGATTATTGAAGGCAAAAAGGGTTAATGCATAGCCTGCTCTTAAACAGATATCCTAGAAACAGGGGAAACATGCATTACTGTTAACTTACTTCATTTATCATGTTATCAAGGTAATAGGTTTTGAATTCTTGCCCATTATAATATATTGCATTCTTATCTCTGGGAGTAAAATATGACATTACTGTATTGAGGAAAACAGATAAAAGCAGTTACCTCAGAAAATAAAGAATTAGGCTGTGATATCAGAGTGAAGAGAAAAACATTGAATTTTTAAAGGGAATGTTAGATTACTGATTATGTAATTGAATGCTGAAATGGTAACAGGAAACTTTATCATTTCATTTATGCTCAACTAATTTGTTTAAACATATTTTTATTTTCAACATTTCAAAGTAGAGTTGTTAAATCAAAACTTCCCTTGTACAGCAGGCTATACATTGCATTTTATGCATTGTGGAATGATTATCATCTCTTAAAATAAGTACACTTGTAAAATTCTATTGTGCTGTATTTTAAGAGGGAATAAAAAAGTTTTAAAAATCACATTTTAACACTCTAGGGCTGGGAAAAGAGCAAAAACCAATTCTCCTATAGAGACAGTCTGCTTGCCATAGATGAACAAGTGTGGTAGATCTTCCAGATAGGCACAAAAGATAGAGTATTATGACTAAATCTTATTTTTAATATTTTATTTGAGAGAGAGAAAGAACCATTAATCTTAGTGAGTTTTCTTCTGCTACTATGAATCATTTATTAAAATGTTATATGTACATACTGAAATACTTATAGATAAAATTATATGATGCCTGATATTTGATTCAAAAATAATATAGGGATAGCAAGTAGGTATATAGAGGAAATAAGATTGACCATGAGTAGTTTGAAATTTTCCATATTAAAAATTATATACACTCTAGGTAGTCCTTTGGCTTCAGGCAAGAAGAGGGGTATTAGGTACAGTCAAAGAAATAGAGTCCAGAGAATGAAGCAGGTGGTAACAGGTTGGAAGGAAAAAGACAATGATTGATAGTAAATGGGTAGTAGAAGAAAAGTGAGAAGAAGGGTGTCCCTGAGGAGCAGGGTGAAGAGACTAAAATGGGGAAGGAACAGAGAGGAAAGAAAGGTGGCTTGGAGAGCCAGACATGAGTTCAGTCTCCTCACCCTATTATTCCTAATATCATTAAAGCAGGACTTCTCTCTCTTTTGTGAACCAAGGTAAATTAAAATTCTCTGTTGAAACAAACAATGTAGTGACTTCATTTCTCCCCTTACAACCCTTCTTTCTCCCTCCCACATCTCCCAGAACTGAGAGACATAGTTGGCAATTTTCTTCCCTAATTGCCAAATGCACTGTAGATAACAGAAGTCCTTGAGTTTTTCTAAGGTATGTGCTATTCGAAGTGTGGACAGTGGACCAGTGACAGTCCACAATATGGTTGACAACAGGGTTACAGAAACTGAGAATATGCATTTTTAAAAAATTGGCTCTTTCTTACAGTTAAATGCCAATTAATAAATGTAGAAGGAAAGAGGGAATTTTTTAAAAAATCACCATTAGGCAAATGCCACAGTAATCACTGTTGCATCAGAGTATGTTAAAATTGGTGAATAAAAGTATAATGTAAAACAGAATATTTGCATAGCCTCAAAGGGTCTCACCTCAAGATACTTATTAATTACAGTGGGAATAACAGTAGCTTTACAGTGGAGAAATATGGCAGACACCACTTTAATGAGTTAACATTGCCAGTTATGAGACATGTCAATATCATGTACCTTCTGAAAGGGTGCCCTGGGAAGGTGAGTGAAGAAGATCATGTCATTTCTATGATGTTCTTACCAAAATGCATCACTTCAACTTAAGCATGAGAAAACATCAGATAACTCAAATTGAGGGACATTCTAAAAATAACTGGTCTGGACTCCTGATAAATGTCAAGGTCATGAAAGATACGAAATCCTGAAATACAAGGATTGAGTTTCACAGATTGAAGGATACTAAAAATGCATGACAACTAACTAGATGCAACGTGGAATTTCTGACTGGATTCTGGAACAGAAAAAGGACATTGTTTAAAAATAGGCAAAATTTAAATAAGGTCTCCAGATTGGTTAATAGTAATGTATCAATGTTCATTTCCTGGCTGACATCCAGGAAAACTAGATTAAGGATATACCAGAACACTGTGTATTATTTTTACAAATTTTTGGAAAGTCTAAAATTATTTCAAAATTTAAAGTTTGTCTTTTTAAAAAAATAATAATGGCTTGGTGGGGAAAAGCTATTTATCACAAATAGATTGAGAAGCACCATTCCAGAATATTGGCTAAGCATCAGATAACTGCGGATTGAAAGGTTATAAAATTAGGTTAAAGATTTAATGAATTCAGGATAGAAGAGATGTGTTTTTTGGTTTGTCCCAATGCATAAAATTGCTACATTTCAAAAATGAAATGTGCTAGCTATGAAAAATATGGAACAGTATCATCTCATTATTAAAAACACCTTACCAAAGAGATTTTACATTTCTTAATACATTTGAATATTGCCAAGAAAAAGACTTGATGATAATATGAGGATGTGATCTAAAAAACATTTTTTTCTAAGTGATCTCTAATATTTTGCAAAGGTATTACCTTATCTTGTGAATGAAGAAGATAAAGGACATCAGCATACTTAAATCCTTCTTTTTCTTGTAATTCATTCTGCAACACATCATTCCTTAGGACAAGGCATGACAAGGAAAATGCCACTTCAACCTAAATATGTGGTTTTCAGAAATTAATCCATTTTTCACTTATGGTTTGTCAAATGACATTTTTTATTATACAGATTTATATGGGACATATTAATTCAAAGATACTATAAAATCCATTGATTCCAGTTCTCTCACTAGTATTTAGAGAGTGGTATTTACAACTTTTGGTGGAATGTTCCTTATCATTTTGAACAGCTGGGAAAATATCCTTCCTCTGTGTGCTGGCATGACCACAAAACTCCATTTGAGGGCATAGGTGTATGCCTTCTATATCTAAATATTTTAAATTATTTTCTGGCGTGGGTTAAAAAGCTGTTTTGAACTTCTCGTTAGCTCCCGACCTTTGAGTTGTAAACCTATAATGGAACACCTGTTAGTTTAAGCAAAGCACTGAGGTGTAGCACTAAGAATAGTTCTCTATATCTGCAGGCATTTATTGCACATTCTGATGTAATTGAACCTTTTTTATTACTAGAATTCCATAGTTAAGTTTTTAAAGTGGTTACACTATATATTTCTAGGAAAAATGTTATGAATTTGAAAAGCATGAAACAAAAGTATTTTGTTTACTCTAGACTTTCATTTGGGGAAATACTGAAATGTATTTATGTTTTGTTTCAACAAGTTTAAGAACTCATGAAAATATATACTGATACAGATTGATGCTATCATGAAAATGCATGTTTTAAAATAAAAATATATTTTATGTGGCATTCTCCATAATCATAAAATTTATTTGTACTTTGAAAGTCAGTGTAGTTTTTACTATAACTCAAGCCAAAAAACTGCTAACATATGCTTCTTCCTTTTTTCCCCCCAATTCAACTTCTGTAATAAAGTCTGTTTTATAGCGAGAAAAGCCACATAACTTACAGCATCTTTTCTGATAACAAACACATTCCTTAAAAGAAATAATGCTATGTTTACTTACATATTTTCCTCTTAGGTTATTTCTATTTTCTTATTTCCAATGAAACCCAAACCAGATTTTGAAAAGAAAATGTGTATTTTTGTTGTTACCATTTTCTGCTTGGCCTCAATTTCCAAAGGTTTAGTAAAAGGGTTTGAGTAGAGGTGAATGTCATTTTATTAAAGGCATTCTACTATAAGTAAATGGAAGAGTGAACAATTCTTCAACAACTCCTGGTAATTCTTGGTAATGTTTACCCTTGAGAAAACTTGCTGCCAGCTAAAACAGGCTGTTGGGTAGAAGGTAGGGCTGTTTTGATGGTATAGCAATGACAGGATCGGCTTATATTTGAAAAATTTTGCTACATAAATCACACATCCCTATTACCCCTACCCAGTTTTTAGCAAACAATATCTGAGGAAGTAGGGAATAAATTCTGCGAATAATCAAACATCTGAGAAATAAAACTTGTCTGAGGAGTAAAGATATATGACTTTTATATTTTGAAGAAATATTTTAATAAAATTTATCTTTGCAGCAACTTTCTTGTTTAAAACTTCTAGAATTTTGTTTAAAAGGTTAAATATTCTTATTGAGCTTGTGAACTTGGCATAAAGATACAAATTATTCTTAAAAATTCATGTTTATGTTAATTTTTACCATATCAGAAAAAAAGAAACCCTTAAAACCTAATACATACCTTAATGCTGGGAGAAGGGTGATTTCTCAATAGTTGAATAAGTACTGGAAAGGCATTTTCATCTACAATAGATTGTTGACTAATGGGATTGCTTGTATGGGCAACACCTGTAAGAATCCACATGTCAATAAGATACTGTTTCCCATCTTGGAAATGGCCAAGTCAGACACAGCTTGATATGCTTGATTGATAAAGTGTCCTAGCATAATATGATTAGTAAACTCTTTCTACCACCTTGGAGCCTGTGGAGGCTAGTGGGCGTGTTGTTTCTAAACTGTGTGGGCCTCTTTGGAATAGGGCTTCTAAAACGACAAAAATGCCTGGAAGGTTGTGATCCAGGGCCATTTTTGATGGCATAAATGGGACCTCTGGAACCAAAGGGAGCACACAGCAAGTCTTAAAACTGAAGGTGTTTATGCTCAAGATGAAACCGAGTTCTGTCTAGGCAAGAGATGTGCATATGCATACAAAGCGAAGAACAACACAGTGACTTTTGTTGGCATACTGAACCAAACCAGCATGACCTGGGGAAGGTGACTCGTGCTCATGGAAACAGTGGCATGATTCATGCTGGGTTCCAAAGCAACCTCTTGCTTGGACATGGAATCATGTAAGGTAATACAGTGCCCCTCAGGGATTTAAACTTATTGAAATGTAGGCAAATATAAGTGGATTTGTTTTCTTACAAAAAAATGTGATTAGTAAATTATAAAAGGAAATGCTATATTTACTAATTTACCTGAATTAAGTTCTCAAAGGCAAAGTTTAATGGAAAATTTACTATTAGAAGTGTACATAGTTTTCTGATAGTCACAAAACAAAGAAATTAGAAATGTTAGACTCTCAAGGAATAATAATATAATAGCTATCGTCTTTTGAAGAATTATTATGTGCAAGGTACCTAAGCTTATGATGCTACTGTTTTCCATAATAAGATTGTTTTTAAAAATAAATAGACTAAATAGTCTGGCTTCCCTAAATATTAAAAATTTCTGGATTCCCTAAATATACATACTAAAAGATAATCTTACTGTCTTCTTTTTTAACCTACTACTTTAAATTGTAGGCCTCATCTCAATGAAAAAACTTTAAAAATCTCTTTCTGCTGGACCTAACAGAATTTTAATTCTGTTCTTCTGTCATAAATCACAACACATACAAAGTGGATTTATAAACTTAAATATAAATGCAAGATTGGGCCTCTCCATCAACAATAAAGGGAAACCATCTACTTATTGTGCTCCGGGGAGGTTTGATGGAATTGGGGGAAACAGGAGTCACGGTTTCCCAGAGAAACAGAACCAACAGGCTATGTATGTATGTATCTGATAAGACATAAAATTAACCATCACACATAGTGGAATGTTACTCAGCATGAAAAAGAAGTGAACTATTGACCTGCACAATAATGTGGATGAATAACAAAATAATTATGCTGAGTGAAAGAAGTAAAAAGAATCCATTGATTAATTCAGTTGACATAAAATTCTAGAAAATGAAAACTAAACTGCAGTAATAGAAAACAAATCAGTGGTTATTTGGAGATGGGAGTGCAAAGAGGGAGGGATTACAGAGGGACACAATAAAATCTTTTGGGGTGATGATTATATTTATTTATTTGATTGCAGTAATGGTGTCACAGCTGAATATGTGTGTCAGAACTCATCAAATTGAACATTTAAATCATGTATTTTATCTATTTTAAATATTTATTGTATATCAATTATATTTCAATAAAACTTAAAAGAAGCCATTTGTAAAAAACTCTAGGCATGCAAAGGAGCAGGAAAATATGATTCATAATTAGGACAAAATTAAGGAATAGAAAGAGACACAGAAATGACAGAGATGCTGGAACTAAATATAGGGATGATAAAACAGCTATTTTATATTTTTAATTTTTTAATTTTTAAAATAAATTTATTGGGTTGACATTGGTTCATATGGTCATATAGGTTTCAGGTATATATTTCTATGATACATGATCTGTATATTGCACTGTGTGCCCACCACCCAAAGTCATCTTCCATCACCATATATGTGGACCCCTTTACTAGCCTCCCCACACTCTTCCCTCTGGTAATCACCATTCTGTTGTGTGTCTGTGTCTATGAGTTATTTTTTAAAAAGATTTTATTTACTTATTTTTAGAGAGAGGGGAAGTGAGTGAGAAAGAGAGGGAGAGAAGCATCAATGTGTGGTTGCCACTCGTGTGCCCCCTTCTGGGGACCTGGCCCGCAACCCAGGCATGTGCCCTGACTGGGAATCAAACCAGTGACCCTGTGGTTCACAGGCCAGTGCTTAAGCCACTGAGCCACATCAGCCAGGGCTTTTTTTCTTTTTTTTTGGGGGGGGGTCTATGAGTTATTTTATAATCCTACATAAGACAGCTATTTTAAATATGCTGTGTTTGTTCCAGAATGTAGAAGAAAGCACGAACATGATGAGAAAGAAAAAGTATGTGTGTGTGCATGTGTGTGTAACCAGTCTAAGCTTTTAAGTTGAAAACAAGGGTTTTCTTCTGTTGTTCTACTGGAGAACCTCTTGTCTGGGCAAACATGGACTGCTTTGAAGTGGACTAATGAGAAGAAATTGAATACACACACATCCTTGAGTTGTATTTGTATATATATTATCATTTACCAGAATTTTAAAATTATCTATAATTTATACCATATTTTCTGGCTGAAAAAGGAACGTTATCTTTTTCTGACTGATTGCCTTGGGGCAATTAATGAAGTTCTGTAAAGTAGCTGTTTCAAGCAAACTGCAAAAAAGAACTTGAAACCAATTCCTACATTTTTTATCTAGCTAGACTATTTTTTTTTTTTGAGGAAATACAATGAACTAGAAATAACGATTTTTTTCTCACCTACAAGACACAGGATATGATCAGCCCTATGCATTCACGAAGGTCATTAAAGAACCCAAGTTTTTATTTTTTCACTGGTCAATTGCCGACAATTCCATAACATTTTCCAGACATTCCAAAGTGTTAATTCCTTTACAAAGTGGCCACTTTCTGAACAAAGAATCATCAATACAAGAAGCGAATTGAAAAATGTGCCCCAGCATTATAAACTCTTCTACATCTTCAAAAACTGACTTCTTGAGATTCAAAAGAAAAAATATTTTTCTTTTAAACTTAAAAGAGAGTCTTAAAAATGAGATTCCTTTAAGTCAAAATATCCAAGGCTCATTGACCTCATACCCCGTTCTAACCAGAGCTCAAGAGCAAAACTGATATAAAAATTTGAATTACACCACTTTTACTCATAAGCTCTTGGAGAAATAAAACAAAATTATATCTATAAATTAAATATGGTTGAGGGCTCTAACTATGGGGTTAGAGGGGTATGGGAAGTATCTTGATAATTCAAAAATTGAGAATAAATTTACAAACCAATGCACATTGATCCCATTGCTCTGATGACACTCAGAAGCGTGCCTTCAGCAAGTTTACTAATCCTTAGTAAGCGAACCAGTGGTGCAATTCCATTCCCTTCACATATTTGATTTTGATGCATCCTGCTGTCCTTACTTAGAGCTATGACTGCTTCACCTCCTGGTTAAAAAAAAAAAGCAAGAAACATGTCTGATCTCCAATATTCCACATTGTGCAGATTTATACATAGAAAATAACTTACCAACATACTGCATTTTAGCTGACGGTGACAAAAGCATATTTATTATGAAGTTGTATCCAATTTGTTCTGCCATATACTTTTGTTGTTTCAGTGTTTGTCCTGCCAAGGCCCAAAGTGCTATAGCTCCTTGTTCCTTAACATCTATTTGAAATGCCTATTTTAAAACATATTTCATTCATTTAATGAGCATTTATTTAATACTGTAGGAATAGCTGTTTTATAAAATATTTATTCTAGAATAGGTTTTAGTTTTTGAATTGAATTCAATATCAAATACTTTGTCTAAGAAAAGGGACAAATAATCATAAGATTCCTACCTTGAGAAGTTTTAAAAGATATTTACTTAATGAATTTTCCAGAAAAGCTCTCTGTATAGAAGGGTTGCAGCTTGCCAGTGATTCCACAGCCATTGCACCCTTCACTTGAACACTAAGTTGTTTCCCTTTAAAAAGAGCCACCAGCGGTGGAATGGCTCCTTCCACAGCCATAGCATTCTGAACATCCTTATTGTCACGTGCAACCTCAGCTATGGTAGCAGAAGATGCAGCCTTTAACACATCTTCAAATGAATTCAGAAATCAGTTAATTAAATATTTTAAAATGTAAGAATATAAAAACACAGCATATCATTAGTTTCTCACATTATATAATCAAATTTGTACAGTTTTTAGAAAATTTAGAAAATAAAAATAGAAAAAATAAAACTGTCCACATTCTCACCACCCAAACACAATCAAACATTTTGTTTAAGCCCATCTACTATTTTTATGAATATATATATAAATTTAGATAGTGTTAAAGACATATTTAATGCAGTTGTACTATAAATACAATGTCTGCCTTTTAGTTTACCAATATAATATTATCCTATTCTTTATAAATATCAGTGTCTTACAAATATTCCATGAAAGGTTGCATCACATTTCCTTAGTAACTCACATTTTATTTTTATTTTTAAATTACAGCTTATTTTATATATTTTTATTAATACAAAATATTATTTTGTATTAGTTTCGGGTATACAGCATAGTGGGTAGACAAGCATACACTTTACAAAGTGGCCCTCTGATATTTCAAGTACACACCTGACACCATAATAGTTATTACAATATTGTTGACTATACTCCCTATGCTTTAGAGCCCCAGGGCTATTTTGTGACTACCAATTTGTTCTTCTTAATTCCTTCATCTTTTTCACCCAGCCCTCCAAACTCCCTCTGCTCTGGAAACCATCTGTCCGATTTCTGTATTTATTAAGTCTGTTTCTATTTTGTTTTTTCATTTACTTTGCTCTCTAGATTCCACATATTAATGAAATCATATGCTATTCATCTTTCTCTAACTTATTTCTCTTAGCATAACACACTTGAGGTCCATCCATGCTGTCACAAATAGTAAGATTTCATTTTTTATGGCCTAGTAATATTCCATTTTACTTGTTTATCCACTCGTCTACTGATGGGTTCTTGTTTCCATATCTTGGCTATTATAAATAACACTGCAGTGAATATACAGGTACCTATATTCTCTCCAATTAGTGTATTGGGTTTCTTTGGATATATACCCAGAAAGAGAATTGCTGGGTCATAACAGTCTCTGCATAGCACCTTGTAAACTTTGGTCAGGGTCAAATCTCAGAGTTAGCAAACCTGAGGGGTAACTCTACCCATGGATGGGCCAACAGCAATCAAGACAAAACTATAACAGGAGGGCTCACATGATCCACACAAGGATATTCCTGGAGCATGTACATCAGGTGATCAGGGTGACTGTACCCCTGTACTCTATAGGATACCTACTACATAAGGCCCCCCTACCAAGACCTGGAAACATAATAGACCTACCTAATATACAGAAACAAATACAGAGAGGCACCCGAAAGGGGGAGACAAAGAAATATACCTCAAATGAATGAACAGGAGAAATCCCCAGAAAAAGAACTAAGGAATTAAAGGCAAACAATCTGCTAGATACAGAGTTCATAATAACCATTATAAAGATGCTCAAGAAAACTTAGTAAAAACTTCAACTATGAGATAGTAAGCATAAAAATGGACAGAGAAACCACAAAAAGGAACCAGTTAGAAATGAAGAATATCTGAAATGAAGAGTACATTAGAAAGAATCAAGAACAGATAGCTAAAGCAGAGGATCGAATCAGAGATTTGAAAGACAAGGTAGCAAAAACAAAACAGAAAAAATTTTTTCAAGAAATGAGGATAGTTTAAGAAACCTCTGGGACAATATGAAGCATAACAACTTCTGCATCGTAGCGGCTGGGGAATGAGAAGAGAAAGCAAGGAATTGAGAACCTATTTGGAGAATAAACAAATGGGACTTCATTGAATTAAAAAGCTTCTGCATGGCTAAAGAAAACATCGGCAAAATGAAAAGGGAACCAACCATGTGGGAAAATATATTTGCTAATGGTACATCAGACAAGGGTTTGATCTCCAAAATATATAAAGAACTCACATAACTCCATGCCAGGAAGACAAACAACCCAATTAAAAAATGGGCAGAGGACCTGAACAGACATTTCTCCAAGGAGGACATACACAGGGCCAAGAGATATATGAAAGGATGCTCAGCATCACTAGCCATCAGAGAGATGCAAATTAAAACCACAATGAGATACCATTTCACACCAGCCAGAATGGCCATAATGAACAAATAAACAAACAACAAGTGCTGGCGAGGATGTGGAGAAAAGGGAACCCTAGTACACTGTTGGTGGGAATGCAGACTGATGCAGCCACTGTGGAACGTAGTTTGGAATCTCCTCAAAAAACTAAAGATGCAACTGCCTTTTGACCCAACAATTCCACTGCTGGGATTATACCTTAAGAATCCTGAAACACCAATTCAAAAGAACCTATGCACTCCAGTGTTCATAGCAGCAGAATTTACAATAGCCAAGAACTGGAAGTAACCTAAGTGCCCCACAGTCAATGAGTGGATCAAAAAACTATGGTACATTTATGCAGCAGAAAGGAAGAAGGAGCTACTACCCTTAGCAACAGCATGGATGGAACTGGAGAGCATTATGCTAAGTGAAATAAGCCAGGCAGTGAAAGACAGGTACCTTATGATCTCACCTATAAGTGGAAATTAATCAATAGAACAAACAAACAAATTAAATGTAACCAGAGACATTGAAGTGAAGAACAAACTGACAGTGAATAGAGAAGAGGTGGGAGGGGAAGATGGCGGAAACGGGAAGGATCATCAAGGAACATATATGGGAGACTCAAGGACAAAGTTAAGGGGGGGTGGCGTTGAGGGTGGGGGGAGGGGGGAGTGGTGGGAGGGAAATGGACAAAACTACTTGAACAACAATGAAAGAATTAAAAAAAGAGAGAACCTATTTGAAGAAATAATGACTAAAAACCTCCCTAATCTGGTGAAGGAAGAAGACACACACATTTAAGAACACAGAAAGTCCCAAACAAGATGAACCCAAAGATGCCAACATCATAATTAAAATGGCAAGGGTAAAGACAAGGAATCTTTTTTTAATTGTTATTTTATTGCATTGTCCCAATTTTTCCTCCTTTGTCCTTCTCCTGCCCCCCCACTCCTTCAGTCAGTCCCCATGCTGTTGTTTATTACCATGAGCCCTTTATACACGTTCCTGGACTAGGCTCTTCCCCTCCTTCCCCTTCTTTCCCTCATTATCCCCCTTCTCCCCTCCCCTCTGGTCACTATCAATTTGTTCCTTATTTCCATGTCCCATGTTATATTTTGCTCATTTGTTTGTTTTGTTAATTAGCTTCCACTTACAAGTGAGATCATGTGGTATTTGTGTTTCACTGTCTTATTTCACTTAGCCTAATACTCTCCAATTCCATCCATGCTGTTGCATATGGTAGCAGTTCCTTCTTTCTCTCTGCTGCATAGTATTCCATTGTGTAAATGTACCACAGTTTTTTGATCCACTCATTTACTATTGGGCACTTAGGTTACTTCCAGTTCTTGGCTATTGTAAATTCTGCTGCTATGAACACTGGAGTGCATAGGTTCTTTTGAATTGGTGTTTCGGGATTTTTAGGGTATAGCTCCAGCAGTGGGATTGCTGGATCAAAAGGCAGTTGCATCTTTAGTTTTTTGAGGAGATTCCAAACTACTTTCCACAGTGGCTGCACCAGTCTGCATTCCCACCAACAGTGCACTAGGGTTCCCTTTTCTCCACACCCTCTCCAGCGCTTGTTTGTTGATTTGTTAATGATGGCCATTCTGACTGGTGTGTGTGTAGTGGTCTCTCATTGTGGTTTTAGTTTGTGTCTCTCTGATGGCTAGTGAATTTCCTCTTAACCATTCTGTACCACTCTAAAATGTCATGCATTCAGGTAAAATGGCCCCAAAGTAGATTCACAGAAGTTTCTTGAGACTATGGATTTATTAACATCTCCTAAGTTTTAACCCCTATCTCTAGAGGTTCTTCAACCTTTTCTGAGTTTGGTTTGTTTTAGGCATATGCTTCACCCATTTTTATCTGTTTGTTTCATATTCTTCCACATATATTTGTGCATGCATGTATGTTTTCATTCATTCATTGCTTCTGATTTCATCTTTTTTATGACACTCAATTGTCCTGCTCTGTATTATTAATGAAGATTTATATGACACCACCATGGAAATTCAATTATGTAACAGAAATCATACAAAAGGCTTTCAACTTCAAACTACCTGAGTAAAACTTAAAGGGCACCTTACCCATCTCAGAATGACTATTTACACATTTTCACTGCAGAAATATGTTTACCTTCTAAAATCTGAAAAGTCTGGAATTATGATCCCAAGAATTTTAGATAAAGACTACCTTTACCATTGGGCTTCTTTTATTCAATTCCTCATGTTGGAGTCCCTCAATCTTCTCATCTTGGCCTGCTGCCTTTTTTTCACACAGCAAACTCTCCTTAAGCAATCTTTCTTACTCCTAAGAACTGTGTTATGGTTATAATCTATTCTGCCCACTTCTCTATCCAAATCCCTGACCTCTCCTCTGAACTTTAAAGCTCAGATTATTGGGATGATTGAGGTGCTAAGTAAAATGGCCCTCTTCCTTTAGAATTTCTATCCAACTGGTAAATAGCCACTGGAATCAAATAGAGATAAAAGCTTCAGCCTTATTGCTGGAAAGCTTGTTTTGAGAAAAAGTGCCATAAAGAACCTAAACTATGCATTTGTAATGACTCATTCTTCAAACTGAGAAATTAACATAACTCACTATTTCTTTCTTGGGAGGAGTAAGTGACATTCCTGAGTGGGAGGTAAAAGTAGGAATTTCTACTTTTTAGACCAATGAAAGAACATGGGGTAAGAGAAAGAAAGGTTTCCCGTCCACTCCCTTAATTTTATAAACCCAGCAGTTTGAATTCTGGCGTTCCAGATATTTGGGTTACATTATATATGTTTAGATCCATCCTAAGATAAATCCAGGACACGTCCAAACCCGTGTTTGTGTCACTTAATAATCTATCTGGTTTCTTAAATACATAAATAGAAGTTCACCTGAATCAGAACTCAGAAATGCGATAAGATATTGGATGCCTTTATGGTCTCTCACTGCCCGTTGATTGTTTTCATTTCCCATACATAATACCCGTACACAGTTCATTACATTTACTAGCACATTTTCTATGTCTAACTTTAAGAGATTTATCAGAGCTGGAATTCCATTCTAAAAATAAACAAAAAATTTAATTACAATTAAATTTATTTGAGATGGATGCAATCTCTATTTAGAATCACAAATCTATAATCTTGCTGTAAATACCAGTTTATTTAGAACAGAACATCTGTCCATAAACAAAAGTGTCTACTGATGTGGCACATAAAGTGAAAGTTAATACAACTTTAAGAATATTGTATGCATTAATATTAAGGTAAGTATCCTATAAATATATTTTTAAATAGCCTCCTTTATACCAAAATAAATGGCTGCTCCAAGTTCACTGTAACATTTAATAAATATCTAAGAAGTAAAGCAACTGAATAAGATCAATTGAATACAGTGTCAGTTGGGAAATATTTGCCATTGTGGGTGCACTTATTATTGGTAATTATATTTTGGCAACATAAATTGTTATTTTTCAATGTGAATATAATTTCCTAATATAAAATGGAGTAAAGATGGAATTTCTCCCCACTAATAGCAATAATGCAAGAGTATTAAGGAAGATTAAAAAAAATAAATGTAACCTCATTTTTAAAAAAGCTAGGAGACACCTGTAATGTAAACCATAATAAATGAGTATGCATTGTCCACAGGGATGAGAGAGACTGCCCATGGCCACTGGCCACAGAAAATGCTGGAAGAGGACAGTTTCCCACAATGAGTGGCTCTACTTTGAGGGGCAGAAAAAGAAACACAAATTCCCCGTCTGGAAAAACAGCAATGAGAATGCAGCATGGCAGCATGTTCTTTCCTGGACCAGTGTGGCATAAAGTTTCAAAAATCAAGGAAGGCAAGGATGTACAAGGAGTCACACCAACAGATATGTTTGGAAAAAATAATTGAATGGGTAGGTAAAAAGGCAAAAAATAGTCTTTACATTGTGGAGGAAATAAAATTGACATCGTAAGCTACTATCTACGAGTCTTTGCTCGCTAGGGAAAAGTAAAGCTGACAGCACCCACACACACAGCCCTATGCTCTAAGACATATTCTTGCTAGACTAGCACATGGGTCTGAGCCCTTTCCCACATATACTTCCTGCAAATAGCAGAACTGGAAAAAACCAAACTCAGAGATGAGTAATGATCATAAAAGAACCAGGATAGGATCTGTCCAAATATGAGAAAAAAATAGGAAAAACTTGTGACAGATTAAGAATGCTCATTAGAAAAATATTGGCACAAAGTAGATGAAATTATTACTAAAAGTGGTATATTAATATCAATGAAAAAATAATAAGGCAATCACCTCTATAAAACAAGAGTGCACAGGAAATACCCTAGAGTTCAGGGAAAATGTCTTTGAGATGGGGGAGATAAAACAAGAGCTGGAAAAGCTCAGGAAAGGTGTGGGGAGATATAAAAGCTAAATTTCAATCCACATAAAAATAAAGCTAAAAAACATAGCAAGAGACAAGGAGAACAGGGCTGAGAAAAAAAGAAAAATGAAATAACGAGTGGAAAAGGACTAGAGAGAAAACGATAGCTATGTAAGACAGGAAGAAGTGATACAGTTCAAAAATAATTGGTGTTCCCAAATGGAAGTGGTTAGCTAATTCAGTGATCAATAAATTCCATGGTCAATTTTTTACTTTCATCTTACAACAGCATTTAACACTATTAATCATTCCCCCCTCTTTGACACATTTTCTTCATTAGGCTGATAGAACAATAAATTCTTCAGATTTCTCCTTTCCCACTTGCTATTATTTCTTTGTCTCATTTGCAGTCCCTCCAGATCTTGCAACTTTCCCACAGAGAATATGATCACTTCTCATTATTTCGCCCATTAACACCCTAGTTCAAGACACTATCGTCTGTCACCTGAATTACTGCAATCACTTCTTAGTCTTGCTGCATCTACACTTGCTTACCCATTTCAGCAGAGACAGAATGATGTAAATTTCTTCATGGAACTTCCAGAACAAAATCACTCAATGGCTTAACATCCTCAGAGTAAAAGCCAACGTGTCTAACAGTTGCCCACATGGCTCTACATGATGTAGGCCACCATTACACAGCCAAGATTGTCTCCTATTTCTCCTCAGCTACTTTTGCTTTCTTGCTATTTCTCGAACATGGCAGGCACACTCCCACTTCACTTGGCCCTGTTTCCTCTGGCTAGAATGGTCTTTCCAACAGAAAAATATGGCACACTCCTCCACCTACTTTAGGTCTATACTCAAATCCCAAATTCTTAGTTGAGTGTTTTTCAACAAGCTTCCCCTCTCCCCTTTCCCTGCTTTATTCTCCTCCTTAACTCCTATTCTCAACTAACAGAACATATAACTTGGCTCACTCGCTTTGTTTATTGTCTTGTTACCCTCAACTAGAATAAAGCTCCATGAATGCTTGGATTTCCTCTGTTTTGTTCACTGCTAGAACCCAGCATCTAAAATAGTATCTTCCATATAATAAACTCTCAAAAATTACTTGTTGTATGAATGAACTGAAAGAATACTACAGAGATGTAGTATTTAAAAATATAAATTCAAGAAAACATTCCAAATAGGAGATAAATGTACATGCTGAAAAATTATATCAAGTCCCAGAGAAAATAGTAAATAACATTGATGTGTAAGTCCTAGATTTTAAAGATAAAGAAAACACTGATTATGTAGTAGATTTAAAAAAGAATAATAATATATGCCAGAACAAAGATGACCATGTTACGTCAATAAATGTTAATGAATTATGTGCCCAATAAAAATCAAATGACAAAACAAAAATTAAATATACTTCATACAATGGACAAATTTATCCTAACTTTGGGTAGTTCTCAGAATCACTGAAGATTATAAGGTTTGAATTAATAAGACTGACCACTAACTCTGAAGGTGGGCCTGGGGGTTTCTATATTTCTAATGTATGTTCCAAAGGATTGATAACAAAACAAACAACAAGAAATAAAATAAAAAGAAAAGATGGGCAAAGCCAAATTAAACATGAGAGCACAAAGAAAACAGATCACAAACATATTTTTGGACAAGACAGAAGTCAGTGTAAAAGGATACACTTGACAAAAAGAGTACATTTTATAATGCTAACTGATTCAATCCATAATGAAGAAGCCTTACCTGAAGAAAACTATTAAAAAATCTTAGTTATAAATGTCTATTAAAATATCATAACTAAAACATTAGCAGACATAATAAGGTGGATTTTATTTGAGGAAGCACAGCACGGCAAAGATTGATGTTTACGAAAAATAATTTTCTTCTAATTCTGGTACAGAATTAGACTACATTTCTCAGACAGAACAAAAATCTAAAATGATAGTGTTTCTTATAATATCTTCTCATGAACAGCAAGAAGCAACCACATCCCCTAGAGCTAAGAAGGCATTTGGCCTACCTTCCATATTTGCCCAGGTGATAGCGTGACCAGATATTTTTGTTGAGAAAGTCTTCCCTGGGCCTCTCACATGCCTACTTGTATTGTGTGAGTGTATCAAGATTGTAACAGCTCTTTCACCTGTGCCATGCTTACGGATTTTTATGTGGCCAGAAATCTTGTATGATATGGTAATAGTTCCCTCCACACAAAGAATAGGCATGCTTACTGGTTGTTAACAAAGTGATAGATTTCTTAAGCTCAAGGTTCCACCGATGTGACACAAACCCAGTGTGTAGGTAGCATCCATCTGGGCCCACTGTGTCACCTTGTGAGGCTGGGGGACAGGGGAACTGAGCATCTCTGCTGAAGCTCATGCCCTGTGCTGTTCTCATTCTGGTGCTGTCTTGCTCTTGTTTACTTTTGGCACTGTCGGATTGTGGCAGGTTTTCTCTTTGCCATCCTCGTTGAGACTGGATTTCTCCCCTGACAGCTTTGCTGCCACATGATAACATGGTATGTATCTTTCTAGCTTCTATATGCGAGAAGTACTATCAGTCAAAATGATTTTCTATGAAAAGAACTTACATATTTGGCAATAACATCCTTGTTTTCGAGTTGTGCAATATCATATAGAATGACAGCACAGCGAGAGTGTAGTTCTGGTTCATCAGAAACCAGTAGGCTGATCAGAGCTGGAATACCTCCTGCTTCCACTAGAGCATGCACTACACTTTCATGGGTTGAGATATTACTCAATAACCCAACCGTTTTGCACTGTAATTTTATTTTGGAGCCTTTTAATAGATTGATTAAAGCAGGAATGGTGCCTACAATGAAGAGATCAAGGAAAGCATGAATTATTTGTAACCATTTGTAGTCAATTTATCATGATAAGATTTAAATAATGTTTATGGGTATTGCTATATAAAAATTGGCAAATAATTCTATAAAATATTTATATGTTATCATTTACAACTACATGAAAGCACTTTTCTGTCTTGTCCACAGTACAGAGCTCTCTCATTCTTATGTTTAATTTTCACAGAGCACACATCATACATTTCATGTTGGTAACCATAAGCAACCTTTGAAACACTGAATTTTGGCTTAAGATAAGGGACAAATAAATTCTTTGAGCTGCCATATGGTAGAGTTTATTTTGTTTATTGCATCAAATTTGTGTGGCAGTGTTTGTGCAGTTATTTGAGTATTGCATTATATTTTAACCATGTTTTATACAAATACTGCAAAGCAAAAATAAAGTGCTGAATCTAGTAAAAAGCAACCTTAGCCTGATTAATCACGATTGGTTCAAAAATCAATGGGCATGGTGAAAATAGAAGATCTGGCTTCAGCTGGATGCTCGTCATCTCAGTTCAATGCAAAATAAAAGAGTACATTATAGAGCACACACAAAGTGCTGGAAAATATAATATTGAATAGGTATAATTAGGCATTTATTTATCTGAAATGCAATCTCCCTCATGACTTATTTATCTATGGCTCACTTTTTGGACACAGAACTTTTGTACATATTTTAAAGAACATGTTAGGGAGCCTACCTAAATAGTTTTTTCGCTTATTCATTCATTCAACAAATATTTATGGAGCATGTCATGTGTGTTCAATACTTACATTAGAGGAAATGCTACCATAATGCAAAGTGCAGAGAGAATGTTTCCATCATTTTAGAAAGTTATATTGAACAGTGCTATTCTCTAAACAATCCCATGAGGTAGGACCCATTTTATGAATGAGGAAACTAGGATTAGAGAGGGTAAGCAATTAGCCTAAGTTCTAAGTGCAGAGCTATCTACAAATCCAGGACTGCTGTTACAAACCACAAACACTATTTTTAATTTAAAAAATAAATTGTCTAAATACAGAATGGGGATAATTTCTAAGTGAAAGTAATAAATATGAGAAATAATGTGGTAAAGTAATTTAATACCATTTTTAAATTTGCAAATTTTTAGAAAAAAATGGGATATACGTAGTTTTTTGATTCTATGCAGCTTCCATGTGGAAAATAAAAATATTTCTTAAAGTGATTAACTGAATATAATATAGCTCTGTATAAAATAGCATGAGCAAAAGATAGTTAATAAATTTTACATCACCTGCACTCAAAATATATTGCCAGTATTCATCCTTTGCTAAGCAAATTACTTCTAAGGACATGACAGCCATCATCCTTCGTTTATAGCTTTCGCACTGCAACATTTCTGGTGAGTATTCAACAGAAAAACACGTTATAATTTTACAAAAAGAAGTGGAATGATTTCTTCTGTTTCTGTATTAGGCCAGTGAAGCTGTTTCTGTATTAGGCAGTGAGACTGCCACCACCACCACCGCTGAGGTCACTGAGTTCCCTCTGCGTATGGCCTTCTGTGAGATGCCAAACATATCACAGACACTCATGATCTTTGAGGTTTATAATCTGTATAACTAATATTAAAAATCCTATACTCTTTTTATCTTTGGTCTGAATGACTTAGATTAGATGGTCACAAGTTCACTTGGAAAATAGTATACCTCACTGGCCTGAAATCAGTTGCTGAATAAAATTTGAATATGGGTTTTCAAGGATGTAAATTACATTATTGCCAATAAAAATTATTATCTATTAAATCGTATGTGAGGCTTTAAATATTTCCTGAGTATGAAGATGAATGAACTTATATTCCACACGTGAGATAATACAAGTGGATATGCTTCCGAACAATGTCTGTGGTGCAAGAAAAACCACATAAAGTATCTTTGCCTCGTCTCTCTTTACCAAGCTCTTGTCATAACAAATCTGGCCCTAACTCCTACCTTGGCTAGATCCCTCCATGGCTCTCCCTTTTAAAATTTAGCTTCCACTCCAAGAGCTAATACTGAAGACATAATAAACTCTGGCTATTTTTCTTTTATTCATAGTGGAAATAGTCCATATAAGGAGGAAGAACTATTCCAGGGCTCAAAGCAAAGAAACAGTGGCCAGATGCTCGCTGTTTATTGCATTTGCATCATCATTGGGACTTCTCGACAATGACTGTAGGAAGCAGTGGCTGTCAGGAAATTTTTGTGCCATTAAGCTCTTCTTGGTAGGAATACTATTCTATAGTGAGGTGAGTGTTATAAATATATTAGTCTATTAAAAGTAACAGGATGGTCTTCTTAATTCATCCTAGAAAGACTAAGATATAAAATGATACAAATGCACGCACATGTAAACATAGGAAATACTTTCCAATTATCTCTTGCGTTGATAATTGGAATGTGTTCCCAGTACCCAGTAAAAACCAGTTATTCAGACTTCTTGAATCAGTAGATTGGCCTGAAAGTCATAAATATATCTTTTCCCATGCTAAAATGAGTTGTTGGAAAAAAATATCAGTTCTCTAATTTGTTTCATTTTTTGCTTTAGTTTTTATTTTATTAAAGTAGTACATATTACTAAAAGGCCTGCATCAAAATATCGTGGTTCCCTGGCCCACCCTCTTCAGTCTTCTGAGTTTCTCCAGAGAGAACCACTTTGGACTCTTTCCCTAACCCTTCTGTGATTTACATATCTCTATATTTCTAAATATTTATACCTACTGTTACCTTTTGCTATATAAATTCTAGACATCATTGATTGACTTCATGTTATGGTAAATGAGGGACTAGCTCTTTCAATACTGCTCTGCCATTTCCTCTGCTTACTCTTCCCCATATTTATGTAAATAATTAAATAAATATGCAAGCCCTGACTGGTATGTCTCGGTTGGGCGTCACCCACAAAGTGAAAGCAAAAGGTCACCAATTTGATTCTCTGTCAGGGCACATGCCTGGATTGCAGTTTTGGTTCCCTGTTGGGGCCATATGAGAGGAAACCAACCCATGTTTCTCTCACTCCCTCCCTTCCCTTCTCTCTAAAAATAAATAAATAAAATCTTTAAAACATGAATACTCAGCACTTACATTATGATACCTAAGCAGGTATTACCTACAGCTAAGCATTATAGTACAGTACAGTTGTGTCTCCTTTCTTACTTTTGTTTTCCCTGGATGTGATAATTTTCTTATTTTATTTCATCTGCTTAGTTTTCTTTTTACCTATTGGTAATTCCTCCCACATTTTCCCCTTCAGCCTGGGTACACAGTTTCCATTCTGGGACTTCCCTTTACTGTCATCTTTACTGAAATTCCCTTTGCTTTTCTCTTGGACCAGGATCCCAGGTTCCTGTTGGCTGGGGGAGATGCCCTCCTTAACATCTTCAGGTCTTTCCTGGTTAGCCTCTGCAGAGAGCACGTCCTGACTGGCAGTGAGAGTTCTTGAACCTATGAGAGATTTATGGTGTGAGTCCGAGAGGTTCTCAGCTTTCCCACTGTTGGCCTGGAATAGTTTTTCTGGTCAGCTAAGTCCTAGGGCTTGCCTATCTGTTTCCAATATTTTGTTGAAGTTGTATCTTTTCCTGTTTTCTTCTAAATGATTGTTTGCTGGTGGTGGCGGTGGTGGTATTTTTATTTAATCTCCAGGTAATTTTAGTGAGAAGGAGTAAAATTAGATGTGTACATTCAATTGGCCTAGTAACTCTTACCCCTTATAATATTTCTGGTTAGACTGCATAAAAATTTGGACAGAAATCTTGAACAAAATTTCTCACAAGCCATATCAAAATGTGAAGAAAAAGGTTGCTGAATCTGTCTCTAAAATTAGGAAGTGAGGAATAAATTGGAGGGAATCTTTTCCACTCAAACTTTAATCCCCCCCCCCTTTCCTTTTTTAAAATTTGCTTTTTTGATGGAGGGAAGGCGGTTGGACTTTTGGAGAAAATTGGAAAATAAAAATAATTGTATAAAATATACTCTGTTTGGGTTATTTATCTTTGATTTTAATTTAGAAGTAAAACTACTTTTGCACACACAAAAATATAGTTAGGTGCTATTTTTATTACTGGTTTTAACTAAAAAAATGTTTATTTCATGATTTTTAAATATTTAAAACATGATGCATGTATTACTGCATTTTATTTCCTCTATTTCAGAGTAAGTGTAAATAATTAAACTGTATAATAATCAGAACATTTATTTATAAAGAGATTATATGTTCTATACTCACCTACCAAAGTTTTCCAAACTGGGAGTTCAGGAATATTTAACTCTATTATATACTTGAGAACCTCTGTGTGAAAGGATAGCACTGATAAATGAATTATATTATTTCCTTTAATATCTGTTTTTCTCCAGTTAGCACCCAGGGAAAATAGGTACTTAATAGTGTCCAGTGCTCCTGAAGTGGCAGCAAGTAACAGTGGAGTACATTGATTCCTAAAAATCATGGAACATATTATAATAGTTGAGCACACATACAATATGTCAAAGGTACTTTTTGTGAAACTATCTACATTGCTATTGGAGGAAATCTGATTTGTCCCATCACCTCTCCTTCTTACACACTGGTTTTCCGTTTGTTCCATATATAATAGATTTGCTTCCCATGCCCTGCTGTCCTTTGTGTTTGTCCCTACACTCCTTCCCAAGTTATTGGGTTGGCCAAAAATTCATATCATTTTTTTTCTATAAAAGACACATTTTTCATTTTTACCAATAACTTTATTGATTTGGATATTTTGAGTATGTTGGCTGTCTCCTGTGTGGTATAACATTGATTGTTCTCAATTAATGTCTTGTTTTGATCACTATCAACTTCAACTGGTCTCTCCAACTGTGGAGCACCATCCAGCAAGAAATCTCCAGCACGAAACTTTGCAAACCACATTTGACACATTTGATCAGTCACAGCACCTTCTCCATACACTGTGCAAATCTTTTTTTGTGTTTCAGTTGTGTTTTTATCTTTCTTGAAATAATAAAGAATAATATGCCAAAAATGTTGCTTATTTTCTTCTGTCTTCAATATGAAAATGGCTACACAAAAATTCACCAATTTTGATGTTTTTTTTTTCATGCACACTGACATGACAGCTGTCACAATACAGTCTAACAAAATTTTTTTGAAAGAAGTTAAAGACAACTAAGTGCTACTAGAACCATCTTATGGAAAAAAACAAAACAAACTTTTTGGCCAACCTAGTAACTACCATGTCTTATAATTTGTTCAAAAGTTGATAATTCACAAAGTTCTTAGAATATACTATCTCATCTATCATTACAACCACTCTATGAGTGAAGGAAAAAGCGGGGCATGTATTATCAGCCCATTTTACAAATGATAAAACTGAGGCTCAAGTAGAGTTACAACATATTTATACTTCATGTCTGGTCCTCAAATCCCAGCTTCCTCCTTGTGGCAGAACCTAAGAGTTTTTCTGAAAACTTGCTGTCTGCTTTTCAGAGTATAAAGATCTTTTGGTTGGGCACATGGCTGTCCACCAAAATATGACATTCCCGCCTTCTCTAGGTGTGGCTGCCAGACTAGTTTGGCCAATCTCATATTAATAAAAGTTACTGGACAACAACCTAAAGAGAAAAGGAGAGTACCATCACTTTTCCCCTCTCTTTCTTTTCATGTCTTGAATAAAGGCATAAAAACAAAAGTGGGAGGGGCCATTTTGCACCAGGATATGGAACCCATATAATAAGAAGCAACAAGAGGAAGTCTGGGTCCCTCGTATTGCCAAACCATTATGCCAGCCCTCAACCATGAACTCAGGTTTCGTAAAAAAGAACTACACATTTATCTAATTTAAACTACAAATATTTTAGAGTATCTTTGTGATGGCAGCTTCAACTGTTTAACTAATAGATCTACTAACTGGCACTGTAACCTGAAGCAAACTGGGTTAGTTTCTTGGTCCGTAAAAGAATGAAGGTAACAACAATCAGCGGATAGTATTTGGTCTAAGAGACGAATAAGGTGCTCAGCATGGCCTTGATACATGGTTCCCCTCTCCTCTTTCCACCACATCATAACGCCTCAAGCATTACTTTTTAAAATGCTTATGTCTACGCCTTCAACTATTCGTGAAACCTCTTGCATCTTGTTCTTGAACTCTCACCTCTATCCAGCTAACCTCAAGCCTCCCCTCTATTCCCTTTTTCCTGGGCCTTAGGGAAACTCTTGACCTTTATGAGTGCACATCTCTTCACTTGCTGTCTTTTCTACTTTAACAGGACTGTTCTGTTGCTCTCTTTCTCCTACTCAATGGTAGGAATAAAGATTAGTGTTACTTCTAACATCATCGCTGTGATTTGCCTCATTTGAAAAATATGTTATCACATTATATTATCCTACTTAGTTCCATATTGCCATTGCCCCCTGCCCAAGTGGGTCCTCTTCCACTTCCTAGCTCTTGCATTGCCTCAACTCTCTGCCCCCTCCAATGGTCAGTGACTTCAACATCCATGCTCATTACCATCTGTGTTCCCATCTCTCAGTTCCTCGTCCTACCTTCACTGTGCTCCATATTCGAACACACATTCAGCATAGCCACACTCCTTGTTAGCTCCATAGAGGGGGTCTCAGCCTCTGTAATGATCCGCTCTACCAATCCTTTGCTTCTCTTTCTTATGTTCTACATCTGATACCCAATAGTTGGATCTTTTACAATCCACCCAGTTTTGTGGCCTCCTTGTGCCCAAAGACACACTACCCAAACTATGACAGAACCAGGACCTGAACTCCAGTTTCCACATTCCATGGATCTTTCCAGAATCCATTAGTTAGACAATCTATTAGCCAGAGATCCTGGTTTCCCGAGAGCTTTCTCCACAGATATTTCTGCCCCAACCCAGAGGGAGGATTAATTTCTCCACTGAATAATAATGGACCAGTTATTTGAAGACCCAAAAATATCTGAATTAAGCCATGCCTAAGCCATGTTAAGAAATTCCAAACAATAACCTGGTTTTTTGAATACCAGCCAAGAGCATACCCCTCAGGAGAAGTTATACCTCCACCCTAAAAGTCCTCAGCAAAGCTATGAAACAGATGCCTATTTGGAATGTTTCTCTATTTCAAAGTGATTTACTTCTTTTTAATGTGTTTTTCTTCTGGATCCCACTAGGTATGTCTCTTGTTATCTAAGGCCTACCCGTTTTGGTCTGGAGCCCTTGGGCTGCCTCCTGTTTGTGTAGGTTCCAATCTAGGGGAACTTCCTCCTCCCTAGTCTCAGGGCTCTTCTGGGTCACTAAGTAGTAAGCCTGATAAACTAGCCTGTAGAGCCACACCATCAGGGGAAGGTTAGGAAACACTTGCTAGGGCTCACTCCTTATTCTTCCAGACAACATGCCATGTCAGGTTAATGGAAGCTCTGTCTGTATAAATTCTAAAGATAAATGGGAGGAGAAGAAGGTAGTGACTGGAAAGGGTGGCAGAATAAGCCTTACAGAGCCATTCAGTTCAATCATACTGGCAATTTCTTTCAGTGTCAATGTTTGGGGCACATCATGAGAGCAGAAAAGTATATTTTTAGGAATGCTTAATAACTTACTCAGCTGTTGCCTCAGCTTCTAGCAAGCTAGGATCCTTCCTACAGAGAACAATGATAATGCAGATATTGTCATAGAAAGCAGCAAAGTGAATGGGCATCCAGCCTCTTTTTTCAGAAAGCGTGTAATCAGCTTTGAAACAAAGTAGACAGATGGTCGTTTCTAATGAGCAAGCCTGTGTGGCCAGGTGTAGAGGTGTTGGACCTAGAATGGAAGGACAGTTCCTTCAGTGGTCAAGATCTAACAGTCCTAAAAAACATGCCTTTTTGATATCTCTCCACAGAGTTTAGTATTGTGTGATATAGAAGCTCCAAGATAAGCACTAAAAGGATTAATGTAGTCAATTCTATATTTCTTTATTTAACTCAGGATGTCTAATCATTAAAAATGAATACTTCTTTACAAGTTAAGAATAAATAACATTGAAAATATTAAATAACTGAAACAGTAAGTCAATGTGTTAAAGTCTTGTGATAAAATAAGCTATTTCTTGTTTAAATTATTTTCCATTTAATTCAAATATTTTGTATAAGAAATTAAGAGATCCTTTGAAATTTAAAAACAAAACAACAACAACAACAAAAAACCTCACTCAAAAGGCTTCTATGTCGCCGACTCCAGTGGTCATTTTTCAAATTCTCATCTTACTGACCTCTCAACAGTAAATTGACCACATCTGCCTCTTTAAAATAGTTTCTTTCCTTGGCTTTTGTGATATCATACCATGCTCTTTTTTGCCCACCTCTCTGGCTATTCCTTTGTAGTCTCCTTTGGGATTTTCTCATTGTCCGCCCAAAGCAGTCTTAAGGCTCTGTCTTTGTCCTTTTTGTCTTTTCAGTGTCTTCCCTTACCACCTATAGGTTGATGGCTCCCAGGATTATGTCTCTAGATCAGTTTCTCCTCTAAGCTCCAGACCTGTACTTCCAACATCCAACTAGACATCTCCACACCCCACCTTAAGCTTAACATATTCAAAACTGAGCTCCTATCTTTCCCTGCAAACCTGGTCCTGTTTCACTGCTCCCTAAGTCAGAGAAGGATATCATCACTCAGCCATCCAGTTTCACAAACTGGAAACCTGAAAGACTCCTTGGCACCTCCCTTTCATTTCATCTCCATAATCAGCCTATCACCAATTCTAAATGTCTATAGAACCTGTCTCCACTGCCACCACCACCCTACTCTGAGCCATATTCACCTCTCAGCTGATCTCCCCATCTTCTTCTTGCCCTTTCCCAACCCTTTTTTTTTTTTTTCAAAATCTAAATGTGCTCTTTTAACCCCCTTGTTTAAAACTCCTCAGCGGCTTCTCAAGGCCATCTGATCATGAATATAGGAAAGAAAACCCACTGGCTTCAACTTAACCTGAACCATCAGCTAGACCCCACCCTCCAAAAAAACCCCACAGCTTACACACCTTGTTTTCTTCATTTAGGCCTTTTTGTAGCTCCTCCAGTGTCAGGCGACCAGCCACATATCGCAGGCTGCCCAGGAAAATTATTATTCTATGACCATCGCCCCTTCCATATCAAGTCTTCCTCATTTTGATGATGAAGTATCCAGTCAACCTGGGCCATTCCTGCTTTCTGAAAGTTTCCTTCTCTCCAACAATACTTTCCTGACCAGGGTCTAGCTAACTCCTTCATTTCTCAGAAAAAACACTGTTTTTCTTCCAATTCAAAAACTTCCGACGGCCTTCTGCCTGCCTTAGCAGTCCAAGCTCTATATCATAGCCTTGATAATCTGTAACACCTGAAACAAATCTATCTAAAGCTGCTGCTTAGTTTTACTTGTTTCTGGTTTAGCATATAAGGAGCGTAAAAGTCATCGCTTCCTTCTAACCTCAGTAAAAAGCTCAGCAAACCGAAAAATCAACCCCTCTTAGATCTCTTAGAGAAATGAAGTCACAGGGAAAAACGCTGCCCCCCAAACTGGAGAACTAGACAGGCAGATTCTGAGAATCGTACCTTACTCAAGCAGAAGCCCAAGAGCAGAAACCTCACAAGAGCCAGTGCTGGGGTGGGCAGACCTGAATCGCAACTGACACGTTGCTGGCAGATCACTGAAGACAAATCTGACAGTTAAAGCCCCAGTCAGAGGGAGACCTACACTTGAGTGAGTTTTACCTCCAAGTCCTCACAGTGAATATCAGAGAAAGAATCCCCTCTTCTTCCAGCTTCCCCAGGGAAGGGAAAAAGAACCATTCTGAAACACACCAGAGCATTCTGGTTTCCTCATCAAGGCCTGCGTGCAGGAGAAACTATCTGATTGGAGCCTAAACTACTGGAGTATCAGAACCTTACTGATCTCGGGGAAGGAAATACCCAATCCAGCCCCCTCCAGCCACCCTGACCCACCTTAGGTTGGGGAGAGCGCTGACAAGGGCATGTGAAATTCACTGTCCAGGACCACAGGCTCCCTAAAGGACTGAGATCTATGATAGGTCTTAGAACATATGGGTTCATTTCAGCCAAAGAGAAGGCAGTAGGCTTCTCTCAGCAGGAGAAGCATATCAGAATGACCTGAAGGATTGTTTTTAAACCACAGCACCCTGCCCTCTGACCCTCTCTCTCTCCTCTCTACTGCTCTCCAAAAACCATTTCAGGACAACCAAGGGGCAGCAGCGCTATTTCTATAAACCCCCTCTTACTACTTTAAAGTATGCTTAATAGAAATGCAGAATCTTGGTTCCCACCCAGGCCCTCTGAATCAGATTCTGCATTTTAATAAGATCCCTGGCTGATTCCTATGAACCTGAAAGTTTACACCAGAACCTCCTGACACACATATCTGCAATGTCTGATGACATTTTTTGCTTGTTACAACTGGGGTGGGGGTTGTTACAGGCATTTAGTGGGTAGAGGCCAGGGACACTACTAAACATTCTGTAGTGTACAAGATAGCCTCCCACAACAAAGGATTATCCAGCCCATAGTATCAATGGTGGTTAGAATGAGAAACACTGTCCAAAGTCATGCTAGAATCAGGGAAGTTCTGGCAGGACTTGTGTAGTTAGAAGAAACCATTCTCTGGTTGAGAACCCTGGTCTAAGGAATGAATATTCTCTTGGGGCCTGAAAGGCAGAGTTATCTTCCTTTTCTCTGAATTTCTCTAGTACATCACTGTATATTAATGATGCCAGTAATTGTCAAATGCTATCCTGCATTCATCCATGCATGCATCCATGCATGCATTCATTCAACAACTACTTCCTGAGTACCTGCTAATGCCAGGCTTTCTTCTGGGTGCTAGGATACCGTTGCAAAGTAAACCAAATCCTTGCCCTGAATGGAGTTTATATTCAAGTGTGAGGGAGACGCACTTAACAAACAAGTACTATTATACAAGGTAGCCATAAAATGATTCTTTTTTAAAAAATCATTTTTTATTGTTCTTCTATTACGGTTGTCCCAAATTTTTGCCCCTTTTCCAGGATGCACACTATTGTTGCTCAACTGCAAATTCCCACAGGGTAGGTGGGCCAGATAACCTTTCTTTTTCCACTGCAGGCCAGTTCATCTCCTTTTACCACCCACCCTGTACTACTTACTCTCTCTGAGAGGTTCCCCCTCTGAGGTCATCTCAGGTGAGCTGTGTTCCTCCACCAATGCAAGGTGGCTGGTTTGAATAACTACTACCTTCCCCTTACAAAATTCATTTTACCTTTGTAAATGGTTTCTTTGGAAAGAAACCCTCATTGAATTATCTAATACAGAGTGTATGGTGTAGCCATATATATATATAATAGCCTTTAAATTTTTTTCTGTTTTCTCCATATCCAGTACTTGGCTCAAGCCTCTCTCAGTCAGCAGACTCGTCCTTCAGACCTCATAGATGGCTACTGTCACTAGATGGCAGCATATCTAAATAATATTAACTGGTTTTTGTTTGTTTAAGGTATCAAAACCACTTTTGGGTCTGATTTTATAAAAATAAGCACAGGTGACTGCGAATTTCAGTTAAAAAATGAAAAAAACCAAACTTAGGAGGAATATGAATAAGTAACTACAGGTAAAAAAAGTTTATACTTCAAAATGTATACAAAACATCATAATATGACATTCTCATGAGACAGAGCATTGTGGAGATTATACACTACAAGAAAAGTTTTAATATATGCAATAACATTTTAAAATGCACCAAATATTTAACTTATGACTTACCACTTCTTTCTTTTTTCACATCCATTTTTGATGGCTCTGTTTTAAAAGAAAATACACATAGAAACATGATTATTAACATATAGCAATTTCCTAAATTAATCAAAATAAACTCATGTTAATAAGAACAAAAAGATTATGTGTACACACAGATTACATCCAACAGGATTAGGTCAAGCCACCTGAGCATGTTGTGTGCACCTGTCATCATGTCAGAAAAGACCTGGAAATGCTGCCTCTCAAGTTGGTCAGAACTCATAGTCGAGGCAGTGTTGTGTTGGTTAAGTAATAACAGACATTGCCAGTAGAGTTAAACATTTTCTATACTTCAAAATCTACCCAGTTCTCAGCCAATGGAAATTCAAGTAGTAATGAGACGAATGAGACTCTAATTTATCAAAGATTTTTTTTCCACATCAAAAAGAGCTTAAAATATAACACATTTGAAAATAATAGCTACCCACTGCATTTTAATTTGACTGAATTTGTGCTCTATTTTAACTAAGTTCATTCTGTACTGAATATTTTAATCAAGTAATAGAAGCATCTTACTATCAAAACAGTTTAATTATAGTGGTAGACTACAGAATTTATTAGTAGTCAAAAGGATTAAAGCAGAACATTTCATTTTGATGAGTGAAAACTTAACATAGCTTGTTAAGATAGCTAGTTAAAATATAAAATCATCATTTTCTTTTATTGTCAATATAGTGGCATCAGCCATTCCTGACACTTTACCTCTATTTCTCTCTTTAGTTATGGACGACCTCCACTCTCATTTTCAACTTTCTTATTTTTGTACTGGCTAAATATGTTCCAAAGAATATATACATATATAAGTATAGCTAAGAACCAGAAACATTTGCTTTTCAAAGTTTAAGCAGGGGTTAAAGAGGCCACTAATCTTAAAAATTATTTTTATAGAGGAAATTTTTGTTATAAATATAATTTAAGTTTATGTAGTATGAAGAAACCTGGCTGAGACCCCTGGGATAGAAATGGATGTTCTGCTAAGATCTCTATTTATCTCCCTTCTCTCTGAATTTCTATAGTAAATCACTTTACATTATGCCAGTGATTATCAAATGCTACCTTGCATTCACACATTTATGCATTCATTCAACAATGATTTCCTGCACCTATCTTTCTTCTGGGCACTAGGATACCGTGGCAAACAAAGTAAACCATATCACGGATCTTTATGGAGTTTATGTTTAAGTGACAGAGACACAATAAACAAATAACAATAGACAAGGAAGCAACTAAGTGATACTTAGAAAACTATAAGGAACTCCTCTGAAATAAATGAAATAAAAACCTCAACTTTGCTCCAGGTACCAATACCAAATTTTAGCCTTACCTAAAATTGACATGTATTCTTAATGTGGCAGAGGGGTAAGAAAAAGAAAAGCATTTTAAAACTTTTTAAAAGATTTAAAAAGTTGACAGTACCTTGGTTCAACATAATGAAGCGTCTCTGGTTGACGTTGAAGTTAGCGAAGCACAGCTGACATATAATGGAAACTCTATTGTGCAGAGCAGCGTGATGGAAAATAGCATAACCAGCCTCATCTGAAATATTGATCGTCGAGCTTGAGGTCTTACGGCTAAATGTGTGGAAAATAGCACATAATCCTCTTTCGACAGCAGACTTCATACCAAATGGGATACTCTAAAATTAGTAAGAAGGACAGAATTAGTTTTTTTCAAAATATGTCTTAAGTTTGGTTTATGGGGGAAAAAAAGGACAGTGAAATATATTGATATAATCACATAATTGGTTCTCAATTTCTGTAGAATTTTCACATGATCCTTGTGCAATGTGTCTCACCAGGCAATGATTAAAGTTGTTAGAGCTACTAAAGAAATATCAAGAACTTTAAACCTTATTTTTGAGAAGCTCTTCCTCCCTCTTTTTTTAGGGAGAAGATGCAGATCCTTCTTTGGAGACAAGTAGAATAGAGTAGACAAATATCTTTCTGAAATACTTTAAAAGCAAACAGAGACCATTGGGTTCCTTCTCTGATATAAGAATATAACTCTAATTTAGAAGTCTAGAAACTCAAAATATATAACTGTAGAAATATAGTCGGTGTTCTTTGCTCTAGGGCTCAAAATGAAGGGATAAAAGTGTTATACTTTTCTTTGAGGCATTCCAAGTACTTAATATTTAAATTTTTTGTTTATTGATTGAGAGAGAGAGAGAGAGAGAGAGAACATTGATTTGTTGTTCCACTTATCCATGCATTCATTAGTTGTTTCTTATATGTGCCTTAACCAGGGATTGAACCTGCAACCTTGGCATATCAGGACAGTGTTCCAACCAACTGAGCTACTTGGCCAGGGCCCCAACTGCTTAACATTTTAAAGTTAAACTAACAGGTTATTAAAATTTTAAATGTATAGAAAATAAAACAAATAAATGGTAAGTAAATGCCAGTGTGTTCTTTAAAATTGGTGAGCTCGCCATTTAAAAATCAGTTCCCTAAGCTATAAATCAAGGCTTGTTGAAGCAGATGTAGAGAATTATTTCAGGATGTTTGGTCTTCCCTTTAGGTTTAGTTCCCAGTACTGAACCTGGACTCTACCATTTATGATCTATGTAATTTGGGACAGATCCTTAACTCACCGCACTTCAAATTTCTCATTTGTATAATAGGAATACTGACACTACTAGCAGCACCATGAAAAGAGTTTGATGAAAAGATTTATAATAGTGCCTGACATACAACTTAACACTCAATAAACATTAGCCATTATTAAAATTAATCACAATCCAGTTTATTAACAGGTTGTTTTGTAACCCTGTCACAAATTTATAATCTGGGATGGTATAACTTTTCAGCTGCTAAAATGTGGAATTTTTATTTCATATGGAAAACTTTACTTAATCTATTATTTATCCCTAAGATAAAAATTTGAGACATATACTTATAATGTATAACTTCTTACACAAAATTATGTGGTAATTACTGAAGTACCTTGCATTTCATAGCTTTCTTGAAACCAAATTTCTTCTTAAATTGTTCATGTAATTGAGCATCTGTCAGTGGAAGTCTTTTCAATCTTAGGTTGTTCACTATTTCATTTATGGCTCCCCACCACTGAGTCTTATATAGTTGTTGATAGAAAGTTTCAAGTTCAAGATAAATCACATAGTAGCTATAAAAAATTTTTTAAAAGGTAAGTTTTTCTGACTTTGAAGCGACTTGCTATTTTTTTATATGCTGGTAAACTCTATTTTTTTATAACAATCAAATATAATAATGTAGTTTAAAGTGTACTTGATTATAAATATTTTAATAACTTGGTTATCAGTCGTTGTACATCAAGTCTTTCTATAACAAGTGTCTTCTGCATATTGGCCTTTCTAATTGACTCTGTCTTTCCTGTGCCAGTGACTAGGGGCATTGCCTAAATATCACTGGGAGCCCTAACTCTTGCTTGAAGGAATCCTAGGCTTACCTTTTAACCATCTGTTTACTCTCCTTTTACAAATGTACATATTAACCCTTTTAACCTGATCATTCCTCCATTTGCTTTCTTGAGAGCTTACCTTGAGTCTGCCCAGGATGATGATTGGGTGATGGCTGCTTGACTTTCACTCACTACAGCAGTGGACTAGAGAAACCCCCACCCCACCAGGTCCTTGAGACATAGTTAGACAGTAGCCCTAGTCACCTATCAATCTGGAATGGAGAAGTAACAAAATTCTGAGTGATTCTGTTCTGTGGGGGTGCGTATTATCACAGGTGAAAGAAAATGGTGGCCTCTCTCCACTTCTGCCTGTGATAGGTTTTCCCATCCCCAGATTTGTGGTAAGCACTCCTGCCAGTGGGAAGCTTATTGTTATCTGGGTTTCTGCTTCAAATGCAATAATTTATTGCTGTAAATACAGTATTCTTGACAGTGGTCAACCCCCTCCTATGGCTCTTAACTTTACTGCTTAGTGACTATCAGTTCTCCTAAGGGTGGTGAGAAGTTTGTTCCATTGTGCGCATTTTTAGGGAAGTGAGTTGGTGACTGACTATGCTCAGAAAACTGGGCCCAATGGGTCAGTTAAAGGAAGGTCTTAGGGAAGCACTGTTATGAACTAGTCAGAGGCTAATATCCTCTTCCATGACCTTTAGTTCAGTTCCAGTTTTCTGAATATTATAGACACATATCTAGGCACCATCTAAGGACCTGTTCACACTTATTTGAAGTTGCCTTTATTCTTATCCACCATCTTCTCTAACAAAAGGAGACTAGACCACAAGCATATAAGCTATAGGCTGTCTTCACCCACACCTTGCAAATACAGTGCCCAGGCTGGCAGCGGTGCTTGCCACTTTATCCACGGGCCCCCACTTATGGAGTTGCCTCCTTCGTCATTAGGGACGTGCTTAACAAACTAGATCCCAGCCTCTGAAATCAAGGAGCCAGGTATTCTGAATCCTACTCAGAAGGCCTTCAAATCACAGTGGTGATAATCTCTAGAACATTATGGAGCTGTATGGATTAGACTGTGCTAATCATAATTACCATCTCTGAGGGTTATTACACAGAATGTATCAAAGTACATGAAGTAATAAATACAACATTTAATACTTTGTTGAGTTTGTATGTCATTCATGGGGGTTATTATTTTTCTAAGATCTGCATCTTAAGGTTTTCAGTTAGCCTTTGAATTTTGACACTTTCCAGTTTTCTGCTTTCAACAAGTTGTGGCTACTGTGAATAATTACTGAAAGTTCCTTACCTTTTTCCATTCATGTCCATGACTGGTATTGAGTAATATTCTTTGTATCCTGAATCTTCTACAAATATATTAGCAGCACAATCCCGTATTTTTTCTAAATTGTTCTAAAATATAAGTAATGTTAGTAAAAACATATCTTTAAACAAATCTAAACACTTATGATGTGTTTCGATGAAATTTTATACACGTAAATGACAGCTTTTAAAAATATAATATCCCCCCAGACCCTAAAAATAACTGCATTATCAGATCCCTACTTTGAGAAGGAAGAAAAAAATACTAAAGAAAAGGAGTATAGAAAAGGTCAAAAGACAGTGACAATTGAAATGTATTTTATACTACATTCCAGATTAAGAATTATTACTCCCAAATTCTAGAGAATCTCTGTTATAATACTAATCTTCAAAGAAAACAGAACATGTAGTGAATGGTCATGGATTTCTACTATACGTTTTGGTTACCAAATTGAGGGCCCTTAATTCATGTGCGTTACATAATGTATAAAAACATTAGTGAGTTGGGAAGATAGTCATTTGGAGAGCTGCCTACTGTCTGTACCAACAAAGATTTGTTTTTGAAAGGAAAATAGGATAAAAGAGATGTGAAATGACAAACCATTTCAGGAACAATAATAATGTAAACCTTAAAATCTTCCAAAGCATTCTCGATTGAAGGGGTGGTGATATCAAATTCAATTCCTCCATGAACATGAAAATACTGATCCTCTGTGTAGTGAAAATTCTGGCATTTAAAATCTTGCCCATAAATAAATGGAGGTAATTCTCGCTCTGTCTTGACCTTGTCATCTCCGAAAATGAAAACAAACTTTTATTTAAAAAGTGAAAAACAGCATATAAACAATCATATTTTGGAAATCTAGGGTCTCATTTATGTAAACAAAGTGAAAAATCCACATGAAGTGAAAAATTTGGCAATTACAGTCTACAAAATTATTTATGCTCTTAGTGTGTATTTTAAACATTGTAATATATTTATGCCATATGTTTTCGGCACTTTCTGTAGTTTATTGTACAGATATTCCAAAAGAACAGTCAAAACATTATTCTACTTATTGATTTTTATGTGTGGGCTCAAAAGCAATATCTTACCTCCAAATATCAGAAAAGATTCGAAATCTTGTTCCTTAGAGAATCTTTGGTTAAATAAACAAAAATTTACCTGAGTTAGTTTAGCTAAAAAGCAACATTAAAAAGAATTAAGGGGGTATCTCTCACATTACAAAAATAACCAGCCCACTTTCCTGGAAAGTAATAAAACTACACACAAAACGTTTAATTTAAAAAATAATTTTCTGCCCTGTCTGGTGTAGCTCAGTGGAATGAGCGTCGGTCTGTGAACCAAAGGGTTGTAGGTTCAATTCCCCAGTCAGGGCACATGCCTGCGTTGCAGGCCAGGTCCCCAGTAGAGGGTGCATGATAGGCAACCACACATTGATGTTTTTCTCCCTCTCTTTCTCTCTCTCTTCCTCTCTGTCTAAAAATAAAATAAACAAAATCTTAAAAATTAATTATTTAATTAAAAAATAATTTTCTAAAATCTCAGTAAGGATTAGGTTTCTTCAGTATTTTGACTTGTTAGTAGAATATGGTTTCATCAATATAAAGTATATAATGTATTTTGAAAAATGTAAAAGCACAAACAGAAAAATACAAAGGATAGTATTACATCCTGATCTTACCATCTGGAATTAACTATTAACTATTAACATATTTGGTTTTAATAATCTAAGTAATGACACCTTACACACATAGCTAACGCCCTCTTCAAGCAAGGTCCCCTTAGCTCCACACATGCACCATTGCCTTACCCCTACCCTCGGACAAGTATTGTCCTGAATCCATTTTTAAATAGTTCACAGATATGGATAACCTTTACCATTTGAATGCTAATGATACAAATTTTCATTAAGTGATTTGCAAAATTTCTACCAAAAATTTATCATCTGAATAGAAAACCCACATGCTTGGGTCCCAATGAAAATGTGTAAATTGTGTGCTAATTGGGTGGGAAGAATAGTTTGCACTGCGGTCCTGTCAGATGCCACATAAACATGAACCTATTTCAGCTCTTTGCTCTCTTACATTGGTCTATTTATTCATTATAGAGATGTATATTAAAAATTGAAAATATGTTCTCATCTCTTTTTATGAAAATTAAGACCATTCAGGATCCTTTAGTGGTTCATATTAATTTCTGAATCAATTTATAAACTTATGTGAAAAACATGATAGGGGTTTTGCAAAGAAGTGTGCACTGACTTTATAAAGCAATTGGATGAAGTATAATATATCCACAGTGTTGTCCCAACATAAACATGGGGTATTTCCCAATTTCTCAGAATTTGCTTTAAGACTTTTAATAGACCTTACAATTGTTTTGTATACCAATCATATTCCACTCATAGATACCAAGTACTATGTACAAATACCAAGTATATTCAATTACTTTGGAGACATTAAATCTTGTTTTTTCTTTCTAATAGGCAACAGGTAGGTTACATACCTAGAATCACATACTAAAACAAAATTAAATTTAAATACAAGTTTAATATATATCTATATTTTATATTTGACTTTTAGTGATACTCACCTGAAAAAGGCTGAAGGAGACTATTTAAATATGGAACTTTCATTTTCTTTTTTAAACTCAGGAGAAACGGGACCAGAAAACATATTAACTTTAGATATCCTAACCCTATTCTGATTTCTTTTTTCTTCTCAAAGTGTTTTTGAATAATCTTTTTTTGAAGATATAATCTTTGCTGTAGTCTCTGGTAGGTACAAATATCAAGATAATCCTGATTACATTTTATAGCATTAGTAAGCCAATAGGCTGTTTCAAATATAAAAACATTTTCACACTGTTGAACTTGTGTGGTACTGAATGTCAACTTTAGCATAATATTTTCAGCATGTTTCATAAATACAGCTTTTTCCTCAGGGCAATTTGGATTATACGTTGGATCTTCATTCATGTCTTCATCATAGATTCCATTAAAGTCTGGATCTTTTGTAATGTCAATCAAACCTGCACAATGAAAAAGAAAAATTTTAGATAGTGAAAACTTCATACTTAGCTTCTAGGTAAATACAGCAGTTTAAATACAGTTTCATCTTGAAATCCTACTAACATGTTAGTAAAGGATAATGAAATGCCAATAAAATTATTGAACATAGAAAACAGACAGATGAGTGGTAACTAAGCAGAGTAAAGAAAGATGGAAGCTTATAGAACTAAAAACAGTAGATTTCCATTCTCCTTAAAGGAAAAGAAACACAATACCATGAAAACTTACAATACTGTAAGTTTCAACTGTAAACCAGGGAAAATACAGAAGAACAAGAAAATGTTATCTTCCTATAGACAAGGAATCAGCGTCTCACTTGGGCTATAAGTATAATTTCCTTTTCAAGCCCTATATTGCATATTTCTTGTTTTTGCTGATAACAGAAGATAAACATATATAACAATAACTTGCCTGCTAACTGTGATAAATCAAATAAGAATTAAAACTTGATTTTACTCAGTTATAAGCAACAAATTTCCTGTTACATTTTCTTTCCATTCATGATGAAATTAGGGACTTTCTTGTCAGTAATAATGTATTTTTATACTTGCATTTATGAAAGGATTAAGAAGTACAAAACAGTGTTACCAAAGAATCACAGGGATGTAAAGTACAGCACAGGGAATGTAGTTAATATTATTGTAATAACTATGTATGGTGTCAGAGGGGATTGGAAATATAGGGTGGAACGTTTTGTAAAGTCTATGCTGTACAACAAAGGTTAATACAAATAATATTTAATGTAAACTGTAATTGAAAAATAAAATCAAAAAATAAAATGAAGATAGGATAACTACATTTATAATGTTATCTTTAATCTAAGCTTGAGAAAACAGCTTAGAATCATAAAATACAACTTTCAATAAGGTGTGGAGTTTGTTTGTAACACTTGAACCTTAAAATGTAAATGATACATTAATGTGCTTCTCTTTCTTCTTTCCTCTCAAATTCTTTCTTCGTATTTATCTAACTCTCCACAATACTCTTGGATATTTTTAATGGCTACTATGATTCATATCCCTTTTGCAAAAGTTAGTAAAATAAATTATTAAGAGTTTAGAAAGAAATGAAACTGTTTCTGACAGTTTTACAAAATCTAAATATGAGTCAGAGCGCTGTTGATTCCTCCGAAACTTCCTGGTTTGGAGTGGGTGTGAACAAGTCAATTGTCTCCACAGAGAGACTCAGAAGTTGAAAGCACAGAAGGACAGCTCATAGTATAAGGTTTAGGAGCAGTGAGCCCTGCAGATTGCATTTCCCAGATGGCACAGCAGAAAAAAAGAGGGGAGGGGTTGGGAAGGGGAGAAGAGGGGTGGAGGGGAGGGAGGAGAGGAGGCAGAAGAATGAAATGGAGGGCAGAGTGAGAGCAGAGAAGGGGAGAGTGCATTTTGGAGAGAAGAAAGTGCCTAGAGAAGAATCAGTCAGTTGAGACAGAAGTAGGAGGATGACACCCTGGATGAGGGGCTGTTCCCTGAGTTTACAATTATTAAATGCCCTGGGGACAGCCATGCTAGACTTAATCTCCCAGGATATACAACAACCCTTCATTAAGTGAATTGATTCAATTCATCTGATGTAATTTAACAAATATTTATTGATGCTTACAATGTGTTAGGCAGTTTTAGGAACTGAACAGGTAAATAAGGAAGGTAATGGCCCATTTTTCATGGAGCTTACACTTAGACTTACTGTTTTCTTGTGCTTGATATTGGGTTTATTTTTGTCTCAGCAAGAAATAAAAATCAATGAATATTTGTAAAATGAAAAAATCAAAGTAGAGTCATTTACAAACATATATGTATGTTTTGTGCATATGCATACAACTTGATTTAGCTATCAATGACTGAGAAGGAAAAAATAAGGAAACAATTCCATTAAACTAACTTACCATATTAACTGCATTAAATACTATGAACAACTTTATGCCAACAAATTAAACAATCTAGAAGAAATGGATAAATTCCTAGAAACATAATTTTCCAAAACTGAATTAGGAAGAAACAATCTGAATGGACTGATTACAACTAATGAAGTAAAAGCAGTAATAATAAAAAAAAAACTTCCAACAAACAAAACTTTTGGACAGGATGACTTCACAGGTGAATTTTACCAAACATACAAAAAAGAGCTAACAACACCTCTCCTTCTCAAACTATTTGCAAAAAATTCAAGAGGAGGGAAGGCTCCCAAGATCATTTTACAAAGCCAGCATTATCCTAATTCCAAAACCAGGTAAGGACACTACAAAGAAAATTATAAGCCAATATCCATGATTAAAATAAATGCTAAAATCCTCAACAAAATATTAGCAAACTGGATCCAGCAACACATTACAAAGACTACAGACCATAATAAAGTGGGCATTATTCTGGGGATGCAAGGTTGGTGCCATATCTGCAAATTAAAAAATGTGATACACCACATAAACAAAATGAAGGATAAGTCACATGATTATATCAATAAATGTAGAAAAAGCATTTTATGAAATCCAGCACCAATTTCTGATAAAAGCTCTCAGCAAAATGGGAATAGTGTGAACATACTTCAATGTAATAAAAGCCACATATAACAAACCCACAGCCATCATCATACTCAAAGCGCAAAAACTAAAAGCGATTCCTTTGAGATCAGGAACAAGACAGGGATGTCTGCTTTTACTACTCTTATTCAATATAGTACTGGAAATCCTAGCCACAGTAATGAGACAAGAAGAAGAAACAAGAGTCATCTATATTGGAAAGGAAGAAGTAAAGCTGTCATTAGTTGCTGATGACATGATACTGTATATAGAGAAACCTAAAGATTCCACCAAAAAACTACTTGAACTGATAAATGAATTCAGTAAAGCAGCAGACACAAAACAAATATCCAGAAATCAGCTGCATTTTTATATACCAAGAATGAACTATCAGAAAGGGAAACTAAGAAAACAACCTCGCTTACAATTGCATAAAAAATACCCTGAAATAAATTTAACCAAGGATGTAAGAGACTCAGAAAATTGTAAAACACTGAAGATAGATATTGAAAGAGATACAAATAAGTGGATGCATTAAATATTCAAATGGTCATAATTCTCCCACATTTTATTAAGAAACTCAGAAACAACTAGTTGAGCTTTCAAGGTATTTTCTTTAGTAACCAGATTTACATAGACAAATGAAAGGGTTTTTTTTGTTTGTTTTTTGTTTTTCTTTTCAGAGACTTTTCAGTTGGATGTCCACTTCAGGTAAAACTGATTCATTTCCATCTGACTTATCATTAAAACCTTCTGTTATTAGCTCTGTTTAACCAAGGGAAATCTGGCCAAATATGGGACAATAATAATTCTTTTCTCTCTTAGTAAGATTGTGCAAAAAATTATTGCCATATTGAGATTATGTATCAAAACAGAATGAATAAAAAATTAAAATATTATTTTTAAATACTTTATTTTTAGGGAGAGGGGAAGGGAGGGAGAAAGAGAGGGAGAGAAACATCAATGTGAGAGAGAAATATCGATCAGTTGCTTCCCATATGCTCCCCAACAAGGACAAACCCGCAGCCCAGGCATATGCCCTGACCTGGAATCAAAATGATGACCTTTCACTCTGTGGGACAATGCCCAACCAAATAAGCCACACCATCTGGGTGATACTTTATTTTTGAAGGATGAGCTGTCTCCCTTTTTCAGTTTCAGATATGATAAAATACATATAAAATTAATTGCCAGGTTCTCTCCTCCAGTCAAGTTAAATTCTTTTCTTTTTTTACCAGAATTGAGACTTTTTTTTAAGCCTGTGCCCCCAAACTATAGAAATTTATTTAGAAAATGATTAAATATATTTGGTTGATGAAAGTCATTAGAAACAGTGTCACACATTTGCCATTTCACTCCCCATTCCACATGGCCTGCTGCAAAGGAATCATGGGAAAATTTCTTCTTAAAGATTCAATGGAAAAATGAAATATGCTAAAGGGGATGCACCAGGATTTAGTGGCATCTATTGTTTATAAACAGGCATTAGAGCATTATGGCCATGAGAAGGGCGGAATTTAAAATTAGGTGTAGCAAGGATAGATACTCATGAAACCAAATGTTACTACCATCCCAAAGCTTGGGTTGCTGATGCACATTATTTATCCTTAATTTCAATTCTTATATCATTCATTTTTGAAGTTTATAAAAATGGCAGTGTGGTTGGCTAACGAATCTGGTAATCATTTTGTTTTCAAGTTTGAAGATTGTTCTCATTGCACTCCATCTATCTTTAGCTTTTCTGCAGATTTTCCTACTTAGGCCCCATAAGACAAAAACTATAAACTGAGAACCCTCCATTGAGTGTTTGAAATCTAATCTGTTCTGCAGAAACTGGAGATTAAGATGATACAAACAACCTATTTGACTTAAAACATAACTTTTGGTGACACTGAAAAAATTAAAATTTTATTGAAAGGATTCTTTGGAATTTAAAAAATCTCTTTTAAGAAATGTGGCTAAATATTTAAAACTGAGCCATAGATAAATTACCTTTTATGACAGCATGGATGGACCTGGAGATTATTATGCTAAGTGAAATAAGCCAGTCAGAGATAGACAACTACTACATGCCCCCACTTATATGTGGAATCTAATGAGCAAAATACTCTGATGAACAAAACAGAACAGAGGCATGGTTACATGGAACAGCCTGAAAGCTGTCAGAGGGGCGGGGGTTGGGAAGCTGAATGAAAAAGGGTGAAGAGATTTAGAAAAAAAATTTATATCTTTCTATCTATCTATATCTATCTGTCTATATCTATCTATTTTATCTATCTATCTATCTATCTATCTATCTATCTATCTATCTATCTATCTATCTTCGTATCTATCACATAGATGCAGACAATAGTGTGGTGACAGCCAGAAGGAAAGGGGGGTGGAGGTAGGTGGAGGTGGGCAAAGGGGGAGAGATGGGGATGGAGACTTTGCTTTGGGCGATGGATGTACAATGCAGTGTGCAGATGGTGTTTTGTTGAGTTGTACAATTAAAACCTGTATGGTTTTGTGAACCAACTTCACCTCAATAAATTCAATTAAAAAATCTTTCACTCACACGCACAATTTTTTTAATGGCTTCTAATAAAAATAAAATGTGTTAATTTCTCTTACCTGCTGAACTAAACTCTGCAAAAATATCTTTATTTGTTTGAGGCTTTCCATCTGGATCAATGTCCATGATGGTACGCCACAGTTCAGAGAATCTGACTCGTTTTTCTTTGGGCATGTATATTCCATGCCACAGTGCTTTCAGCATGTAGTCAATATTGATCAGAATTTGCCCAATTCTCGTATCAAAATAAGCTGGAGGTAATTGACAAGAAGAACTCTGATCATAATTAGCTTCTAAACTAATTGAAGGAATTTGATTTAAGCAATAAATTCCAACAGCCAACTCCCTTATGATCTGATGGACTTCTCTATAGTCTAAGAGGGCAGTAGGATCGACAGGAGTCAGCAGGATTGCGTTGCTGAAGGCTACATTATTCATTTGACTCATAATTCCACATGGGATGTCCAACTGATAGCGGATGTCTTCTTTACCAGACAGCCAGCTAACTAGTGCAGTAGTTAGCAACTCTTGTACTTCACTCCGGTCATATTTTTCAAAAAAAGCAGAAGCATTTCTCTGTACTGCTAAATTTTCCAGGTAGGCTTCTTCATCTTGAATTTGATCATATCTAGGTAATCCTTTTTTGGGCAGTTTTAACATTTCTAATTAATTCTACTGTATCCTTTTGAATTTTCTGTAATACATACAAAGAAAAAAACAAGAATATTATAGTTGACATACCACATTATATTAGTTTCTGATGTATGGCAGAGTGATTCTACATTGATGTACCTTACAATGTGATCACCATAATGTGACTAGTAACCTTCTGCCCCAGTACAAAGTTATATTATTGACTATATATTCCCTGTGCTGTACATTACATCCATGTGACATATTTATTTTATAATTGGACGTTTGTACCTCTCATTCCCCCTTCACCTTCGTCACCTATTCTCCTACCACTCTCTCCTCTGGCAACTATCCATTCGTTCTCTGTATCTATGAGTCTGTTTCTGTTTTGTGTGTTTATATTCTACACATAAGGAAAATCATATAGCACTTCTATTTCTCTGTCTGACTTACCTCATGTAGCATAATGCCCTCTAGGACCATCTATGTTGTCACAAGTGGCAAGATTTCATTCTCTTATTGCTAAATAATATTCTATTGTGTTGCTGGACACAGGTTGTTTGCCTATCTTGTCTACAGTAAATGTTGCAATAAATATGGGGTGCATGTACCTTTTCATGTTAGTGTTTTTATGTTCTTCAGATAAATACCGAGAAGTGGAATTGCTGGGTCATGGGGTTGATCTATTACACTTTTCAATCTAAAGCCAATTGCAGCATAACAAAGTTGTAATTTGAATTAAAACAATTAAAATAGTAAAACCTTTAACATTAATCATGTTCTACTTTTCTAAAGAAGTCAAAAGATACTAATAAGTATGTCAAAGGGAAATGTAAGTTTATATATGAGAAGTTAATGTTGCATAGCAATTTTTTGTTGGAGAGGATTTTTGGCATATACTTATTTTTTTTCAAACTTTTTTAAAGCAAGAACATGAAGATCTGCTTAAAAGAAAAGGAAAAACAAGAACTGCCTGCTTAACTTTCTGTGTAACCAACTACTTCTCTGTTTCTGGTATAATAATAATCATAACCATTATTTACTGAACATCTATTGTTTGTTTAACTCTTCATATCAATATTTAATTTAATTGTGCCCCCCTTTTTTACAGTGGTTCTCAAAATTTAGCCTACATTGAAATCACCCATGGGAGTTGTTAACAGATTTCTGGACCCCACCCTAGAGTTTCTGATTCAGTTGGTTGGACTGGGGCTAGAGAATCTGCATTTCTGAAAAGAGATGATGCTGATGCCATCAGGGCATTTTGAGACTAGGTATCAGAGCGTAGGTATCCCCACTATGTAGACAGAAATGGAGACTAAGAAGGCCAGAGAACGTGCCTAAGATTTCACACCTTCAGAATCAGGACCAACCCAGGTCTGTCCATAAGCAAGTCCAATACCTACACCCACAACACGGGAAAGAGGAAAAGACAAGGGAAAGTGTAGAAATCTACTTTGAAATGATCGTTTTCTTGTCCGGAGAGGGGAGCTGTGTCCACACGGGTCCCTGGGATATTCTTTGGGGCCTGAGACAGTGGTCATCTAGAACGGCTTCTCTCTGGGTGGGAATCCACCATCAGGTGAGAGACTGGGGAGGCCCGCTGCTCCGTGTGACCGCCCGGCCCTGGAAGCCCACCACCTGGCCTGCTGCGCTCGGGTCAGAGCCGTTGGCCCTCGGGCCTGGGGCACCACAGCTGATTGCTGATTCATCCAGTACACGTGCCCCACCCCCATTCCACCCCGCCCCCTTTAGAACTCAGCCCCTCCTCATGCTCCGGTTACCTGGACTCTCTATTACCTTCTACTTTCACTATTTGTCTCTGTGAAGAAAACAAAAACAGTGGCAGAGGCGATAGCACCAGGCTCTAAGGTAGTTCCTGAGTTGGAATCCCACGTCCATCATCATTCTTTAACATTTATGGACGCTTATTATGAGCTATGCACTGTGTTGGGAGTTGGAGAACCTGGAACACAGGGCAGACACCAAGCTCCAAGTTTAGTTACACGGTTGATCATATAGGTTTACTTAAAGTGAGATAGATGTCAGATGTATGGACAGCACAGGACGGAAAGCTTACCGAGACTATGCGCTGGGAAAGAGGATATCAAAAATCATTGCTTTTAAGAGATTTCTATGTTTACAATTATGAAGTGTGAACAATATATGTAAATTCCTCTACTTAAAAAGTTTCTTGTTCAGATACCCAGAGGGTTTGTTTGAAGTGTCTCAAAACTTCAGATTGTTCCTTTGTTTAAGGATTAACATAGAACTTTATCCCAGCATTTATGGAATTAATTACCAAGAAGGCTGTAAACAATTAGGACCTCTGGGAACTACAGAAAAAACAAACCAACAAAAACAAACATGCACAGAGTATCCTGCTGGAGCAGATGACCTGGAGATTCCCCAGAGGTTCAATTGATTAGGCACTATATAAGTGATAGCTGTTTTTGATACTGAACTGTATTATTATAAAAATTAATATATTCTACTTTAGGCTGCTGGGCAAACCTTTTTGGCTATCCACTCCCAATATGAGCAATGTCAAATTAGCACTCAGTACCAGACACTTGAAATTGTCTGCCTTTAGGTAGAGATGAAAGCTATCTAGGTAATATTTAAATCTGGTTTCAACACTGCATTCACCAGGGAATAAATTCAGGGCATGTGAGTCTTTGACAATTCTGTTTGTTGTATATGTATCCTAATGTTTATTTCTCTGATTAAAAGGATCAAAGCATGTCCATATCCAGAATGGCTGTCAGCCCTAATTGCAGATAGATCCCTAACAGTGATCTTGGTATGGTGCTCACAGCTGAATAATGAGGGTGGATGTCAGGTTGGAGTGGAATTGAGTGAGTCAGGTGAAAAGATGGAGAGGGCAAGTGTGGGTGGGAGGCAGGAGATGGTAAAAAGAGGGAGACAGAGGACTAGAGATGTGCATTTAAAATTGGTATAGACTGCAATATTTAAATAATGATAGGAAAGATCCTACAACCAAGAGGCTGAAGAGGCTGGAGAAAGATTCCTGAAAAGCAGAAGGATTGAGATAGAGACCATGTGGAGGCACGGCCTTTTGATGGGTGGATTGACACATCTGCTTTCCCAATGGCAAGAAGGAAGAAAAGGATAGGTGTACCTACAGGTGCATTAGAAGCGCTGGTGTTGGAAAGTGGAGGCACTTCTTGGCTTGATGACTGATCTTTCTGTGAAAAGCCCAGGTCATGAGCTGAGAATGAGGCAAAGAGAGGGCGGCAGAGATTTGTGGACCAAGAGAATGTTTAAATAAGTTTTCAAAAGTTCTCAGAGTGGGAAAATGAGTTGCCTAAAGAGGTGTAATGGCAGCACCAAGTATTGCTGAGGAGCATGAACCTCAAGCAAATGGTTAGCTTCCCTAAACCTTAGTTCTGTCACCTGTTAAGTAGGGGCCCATGTAAGCCATGACCCTCACCACAACAAACTGAGTTATTTTTGGACATAGCTACCATGATGAAAGGACTGAGTAAAAGCTGCCTTCTGTTGCTGGTGGGACATTAATCATGTAAGAGTTGAAGACAATGTTAATACCACAGTTTAAAATGCCCTAGTTGTTCTTTCAAGCATAATCATTCTTTCTGTAGGCTGTCAGAATGATTACACTGGTTATGTTAAGTTGTATAGTTAAGTAAGAGTTTACATAATGAATTTAAAAATTACTACGTTATACAATAGAGCAGCAGTGTTTTACTTTAATATAATCATTATTTAGTAAATGTTATTACATTGTGAAATATTATGTTTTAATATCCTTTTTCAATAGAAAGGTTTTCTAAGGAAATGACTTGGAGCCTTCCACATTTGTCAGATGCTTTTTCATTATTCTTTTCCATTTTTGCAATCCTTGATCCAAACTGCATGGCCCGTTTTGGCAGAAGAGCAGAGGCTGTAAGACCAAGTTCCATTGCTGCAAGACGCAAAATTAGTTTTTCACCAATTCCACGGGGTAATGTTAAATTTGCCTTTTCCCAAACTGGTAGGGAATTTAGAAAGGAGACAACATTTTCATCCAGAAAAGGAAATCTGAAATAAATAGATAAATAGAACACTATAAAAATAAAATCAATCTGTTACAATTACTTCTTTTGCATTTTATTCAGTATGTTAAAATTTACAGTATAAATTAATTTTTCAGGGTCCTATTTTTATCAATTAAAAATATCCTGGTTATTTACACAGTTTTGCAGCTAAAGTTTAATCACATTTTAAAAAGTATTTCACAATACATAATTTTAATATGTATGTTAAAAAAAATTTGCCTGAATAATTAAATTAGGCCTATGGTATCAAGAAATAATTTCAAATTGTTTCACAAGATATGTTTGAGGATGTCTGAGGATGTCTTAAAAATAAGCACGATCTTAAGTCAATTACTCAATTTCTGTCTGGTCTTTATCATGTCTAAAGAAATTGAACTTTAAGGATTTGAAACAAATACAGAAGGGCTCTACAATCCTGAACTTGTGAAACATTTACTTATGGTAAAACTTTAAGTATCAAAACAGTTTAATTATATTTAAACCATTTAAACTGATATAGCAGAACAAAGTATTAGATTTTAAAAAAATAACTGCTCCTTTGGTTTCCCCGTTTTCCTACAAAATTTTTTTTTTCTGTTTAAAATATTATACTTTAACATTCTCCTTTCTATCAATTCCTCAAAATGCAATACAGTTACAGCAGTGTTTATATTTCACTATATTTTATTCTAGCTCAAGTACAGAGACTGAGAAGGGTAAAGGCACTTGTTATATGGAATATTTTATAAAAATGAATTAATTGTAAGAGCTCTCTTAGATTAAGAATCTAGTTGATAGATTACTGTTAATGTGCATGCAAAAGTGCATAATAAATTTTTTAGATCTAGCCACTATAATAGTATTTGTTAAATCACTATCTGTTTTAAATATTTTCCATATGCATTTTTACCTGAGGGGGTAAGCACATGGGAATTAACTGCTTTAACTAAATAAAATAAATTCCTTTTCCCTGACCTAGCTGAAATAACAGACTGAATTTCTACCCCCTTACACATACACACACATACACACACATGCGCACACACACACACACACACACACACACACACACACCCCCTTCAAAAGGAAAACATCTTACAGACTTTGTATTGTGGCATTATATGTTTATAATGTAATTTCAAAAATTATGATGGAATAATGACACAGCAGTCAAACTTTTTCATGTGTCAGAACTGGCAACATAAGAATGACAATGGTGTAAAGGCAACCATATCTCAGTGGAAGGAGGAAAAGACTGAAGCAGAGACAAGAAACAATAAAGTCTTAGAGTTGGTGTATTAGGTTGTTCAAACTCCCACAAAGCTTATTTGGACTCCCTGCTCTTATATGTTTGTATGCTTGTAATAAACTACCACTTAATAAATTAATCAATTTGAACAAATTTCTTCTTTTTATAACTGAATGACACATCTTCCTTTGCTGCCATCTGTGTTTGCTATACAAAGCCATGTTATTATCGTTGCTACATTTATTCACTTGAACAGTCTCTAAAGAGAAAGGGAACCTAAACATCTCCTTTTACAGTCTATTACTTTTACAAAATTACACAACACTCAGAGAATTGGTGTTACCTTGCCTCTTTTCCATGATCACCAATAACTCTGTCATCACGACCCAGGTTTCTAGAAGAAATTCGACCCAGTTCCATCTCGATTTCCTTATTCAACCCTTCCAGCCCATGCGTCTGAAAGCGGACACGATGACGAGAATAACCTGCAAGTTGCTCGTCTGCACCAATTCCAGTAAGAACTACCTATAGGGGTTTAAAGAAACCCATATAAAAATGTTATCTACCATACAGTAAGGAAAATAAGATAAAAGCTTAAAAAATTATAACCTTAAAGATAACATTTTCAGAGAAAGTCCATAAGGCACAGTCATAAAATAGTAAAATATGCCCAATTTTTAAAGTCATATACACTGTATTATAGTTTAAATGCTATTAAAATATGCTATATTTTTAAACCTAAATACCAAGTTTTAAGGGCCAAAATTAGGTCTCAGTAACTCTTCTGAGCAGATATATTGTCATACCTTTGCACTGCTCTGATATGATTTCACTTCATCCTGGGTCACTAACCAACCAGTTCCTCTAGAAGCAAACCAGACTGCACAGCCGATGCTATCATCCAACACTGTATCCAAGGGCTGAACTAAGTGGCATATTCGAGTTCTTCTTAATTTTTGCAGTTCTTCCAGAGAAACATCAATTTCAACAAAATTCCAAATCCGGGAAGGGTTAGCAGTTTGTAGTTCCTTTAGTCCTGCTCTTCCTGTGATTCGATCTGGTACAATCCATTGTTTATCAGGACCAGCAGCAGCAGCAGCAGCAGCAACATTTTCAGAAGATTCTTCAGAAGGTATTTCACAGTTTTTCTGTTCTCTCCTTTTTTTGTTAAACCTAGTTGGTACAGTCTTTTCTTTAGTCATGAAAGCCACATTAAGAAGATCAATTGGTTCATCTAAAGGAATATGACGGTCAGCAAGGGTTGCAATAACCATGGAATCAATACCCCCAGAAAACAGGATTCCAACATTTGCTTTCCTAGCACAAGTTTTCAAAGCTTCACTTGGTGACAGGTATTCATCCCTATGTAAACACAAGACTCGTCTCTTGACTGCGATACTCAGGACGTCGATGAACTGTTGAACTACTTCCTTCATGTGTTTATCAGTAAGAAAGACCTGAAGTGCCTCTCTTGTAGGTGAGATGTTGGAAATATGGCTATCAAATGAAGCCTGTGGCAACATCATATTTAAAGGAACAATGGGTTCTTTTAGATACAGTTTGGCTTCATCTGCTACCACTGACACAAATGTTGGTAAGTTTGCTGAAATCTGAGTCAGACTATCGACACATTCTTTGATAACCTTATCCTTAGAAATGTACTTCCAAGGATATAATTTTAAAACCACAGATTTGGACATGGAAGTAGATCTGAGATCGATTCTGAAAATTCCAGATGCTGGAACTTCTTGCCATTGATTGGCCACTTCAGATGTTTGGGGGCCAACTGAAGATATGCAGAAACTCTTGCCCAAATTACTAAAATGCCAAAGTAAGCTACGGCGACCAAAAAAATCCCTACCAAACCATAAATGATGACTAGATGCTTGATAATATATAAAAGACCAAGGACCTTGAACTTCTGAGAAGACTGACAAAATATCAGATTCATTCTTACAAGAGGAAAGATAATTAAACATTATTTGAGTATCATTTTCTTCAGCTTCAACCTTTATTCCACTAAAGACTTCTCCATTCCACAGGAACACATTGCCTCTTTCATCTTCCATAGGCTGGGCAGTCAAAACACCTCTTAAGTGAAGGACATGACCAGAAAATAAACACTGGTAGTTATCATCAGATTTTAACAACTGTTTACTACTGTTGGGTCCCCGTCGTTTAAGATTACACAATAAATCCTCTTTCAAATCTTTGCAGAAATGTTCAATAGAAAAGCTTACAGAACAACAAATGCCACACATTGTTATGTGCAATCAAGTTTACTATTTCTTGATTTTGGTCTTCTCTGAGTTTTCTATTTCTTGGTATTCTTTTTTCAGCTCATCCAATATATCTGTGGGGAGAGGGGAAAAGAATATTAAGTAAAATAAAAATTATTGTACCTTTACCTAGTAATTCTCAGGATAACATATTTACCAAGATCAACACATCTGAGTATAATGCAGTGTATTAGTGAAAATAATAATTTACTACAGGCTTCCATGATGAATATTTATCTTTTCATAGGAACATAGTTTATATATAGTAAATGCTTATTTTGGCCCAGCTGCTGGGCTGTGCACTTTTATATATACCATCTCATTTAAATCCCACAGACTTTGGAGGCTCAAAGTAATTCATGCAAAGTCACAAAGGTTTCAGAAAGTGATAGAATAGTTTTTCATACTAGATCTGTCTCAAACTCTAAAGCACACATTAATAATTAGTGCTTTCTAACACATCTTATGTACTTTTATTAGATTTTTATCTTTATCATAAACTCATCTTTGGAAGGCTAACTTGAAGAAAACCAAACTACTCCATTAAATTTATTGACAGGTATACCACCACCCAATCTTTAGATATATATTTAAACATTCTTATATAGATAGTATAATTTAGGTACTAACATGAATTTCTACAGAAAGACTACAAAAGACTTTCTGTGCATTTCTACATAATATACCAAAAGAACTTACTTTTGCTTTCAGAAAGCATTTCTGTTCGGTCAGCAAGAAAGAATATGTTGCTGTTCTGTTGCTGCCTATATACTTTCTGCAAAACATAATTTAGGCTAATATTATGATCTGACCTAAAAAGCAGCAGATGTCAAAACTCTGAACCCTATTATTACTTATTCCTGAACTTCCGTAACATGTTCAGAACAGTACCTTAGCATAAAGATAAACAAGTTACCCATTATCATGCCATTGCTACAATTAACATTGAAATAAACTTTTCCTCTGTATATACCATGATACCACTTTTCTGTAACAAAAGAAAAAAGTCTTAAGTGCAGATTTATAACTTGCTTTTATCGATGAACAATATATTAAGAACTGTTTTCTTATTAGTGTGTTCTTTTACAACCTTACCATATGGGTTAACATGTTACAGTTTATTTGGTTAGTCTTCAAGTTTTAGATATTGAAGGTGTTACTAACTTTTAACTATTATAAACCTATGTTGTGAGGAACGTATCTGTAACTAAATCTCTGTGCACTCCCATGACTTTCCCTCTAAGTATAAATTCTTATAAATGGAACTGTTGGGTCAAAGTGTTACATACATACCTTTAAGGTTTTGATACATTCTTCCAATTTGCCCTCTAGAAAGTCTGTATCAATTGTGCTTTAACCTCTAATATTCCACAAGTGACAATATCAGAAATGTCTAATCTGTCAGCTATCAAATAATCTGTAAATCTGTAAAGTGCTTTAAAGGGCTCAAAATCATTTCTTCCCGAACTTTAATATGTAATTTTTTGACAGTATAACTACACATGAGGCAGTAGTTTGCTTGTTTATGAATATATTAATAGAAATGGCATTAAACAACCATGTTAAATATTTGGAATATTTATGTAAGAAAATGTGGGAGTCAGGGGGAAGCAATTTATCCTTTTTGTTTTTTAACAATTATCCACTTTCACTTAAAGGAACAATTTCCTCTCTTCTCAATATATTTAAAGTTCATTTATTTTTAAGGAAAATATCAAATTTAAGTACAAAATAAATATCATTAGTTATTATAGCTCCAAAATATCATAGTACAATTAGTATCATTTGGTTCAAAGGTAATGTGAATTTCATATGATGGGGAAAAGATATTATCAACTATGATTAATATATAGATACCTATATATCTATATTTTCTCTTAAACTGCAAAAAATAAGATAAATATACCTATATTTAAATAGATATCTATATATTATCTACATAAACATATATATATAATCTTGGACACTTCACTCTTAAATTTAAAAAGATGCTGAAATATTATAAATCTTATATAAAATTCTTATAACTTTAGCATATAGTTAATAAGATATAATTGAACCCTCCCATGTATGATTCATAATCACTCTGATAACTCACCCTGTTCTTCTTCAGGTTAGAAAGTTCATCCACAACAATTTTTTGTTCTTTAATCTATTGAAATAAAGAGAAACTTCTTAAATCAAAAGTTCTCAAAGTATGCTCAGTGGGGGCCCATTAGAAGTAGAAATGGGATAAAGGGCTATAATGTATTCATTGTCCAATGAGTCTGTGAACACAGATTCTTTTCAGCAGCATTCTGTGTAAGGGTGCAGATGCGGAAGAGTGGGAAGAGGAAACGGTGATTAGACTGGCCAAGTGTTAGATAGCCACTGAGTCCAGACAGGTGTTTGGTATTGGTAATCAGCATTCATGCAAGAGCCAGAGGTACTAAACAAGATTTATACCCTTTCCTTAAAATAGGCAATATGCACCAGTTTTTCAATGATTTTGTTTTGGTTTAGCTTTTTAAAATAAAGAATAACAAACAGAAAGACGGGCGGGCTACTTCCCCCTGCCCCAAGTACCAAAGCTTTTCCTGATTTATGTACTAAATGGTGCAGCCAGGCATTGAGAACATGCAAATAGTACTAAATGCTCCCCACCCCGCCCCACCTGGGGTACTAAGGCCTATCACCTTCCATCTTTGCTTTATTCTCTTTACATGTCAAAGACTAGCACCGTGCAGGCTTTTGAGGTTGAAGGAGGTCTCACTTTTTATTAGTAAGGAGAGGGTTCAACTAAGTGGAAACTAGGGTTTTTAATTTTTTCTCTTTTCAGTAATGGTAGTTATTCTGTGAACATGACTAATTACATAGTATCACACTGCCTCCAAAACCAGGTTTATCATCTTTGTCCTACCTCACATGCCTCAGGGATTACATTAGCATAAGTGGCTTGCTACGGTACAATAGTAATCAGAGTGGGCTGTGTGTGGTTTGAAAATTCAACCCACCCACGAGTGTGTACCCTTCTGTCTTTCCAGCTGACAGTCAGTACGGTAACTGACTATGCTGAGTTGAATTTGGAGACCGAATTTGTACAACCTCGAAACTAGTGTTTGAACAATGCTTTCCCATTCATTCTAGAAATAGCAGGTATACATAATTTCACTTTACTTCAAACAAGTTTCAAACTGATACAGAGAGATCAGAGACTTGCCCATCAAAGAGTAGGATATAACTATTAGTTTCGGACACAACCAAAGAATCTAGGACATTTAATACCTGAACCACCCCCAACTCCAATACATTTTTAAAGGTTTTGTCAGTGGCAGGTGAGATTGATATTATATTGGCTTCCCTCTCCCCTCTTTTGGGTGGAAGAATGACAATCAGTTGTGTTAGGGTCATTGCTCTGGCTGAAGTGGAGAACTGACTGGAGGAAGGTAACGGATGGATGACGCGTCAGTTAAGAAGCCTTTGCAGGGTTCCCGAAAGTAGGTAGATGAAGGTGGCTGGTTTGGGATGACAGGAGTGTGCACGGTGATAAACGCACATACGTGAAAGGAGCTTCAGAAGTAGAATGGATAGGACTTCGTGGTGGACGGCCAGGGATGGCTCCCAAGTTACTGGCATGGACAACAGGAGGGATGGTGGTGACCTTTTCTGAGAATATCGGCAGCGGATCTGAGGGGGGCGGTACTCATAAAAGTTTAAGACCAACCAAAGCTCCGCCCACTGCCAGTTGGGTTTAATTTCGGGGCACGTTTCAGGGTCTCCCTGAATTGTAGCTGTCCAGAGCTTAAGAATAAAAGAATCAAGGGAGCTGGGTAAAGCCGAGGCTGGGCCTGCTGCCGAGGTGGGCCTTCCCAGAGGCCTGGGGGCGCCCCGTCCTGAGCCTGCGGGACTTCTCGTTTCCTCCCGGACTCACCTTACTGCTAAGATCCTCTTTGTGAGGGGCCGAACTGTCAGTGGGGACCAGCCGGGCGCTGTCCTCTAGGCGTGCCTCCCGGAAGGGCATATCCATCGAGCACAAAGCACGCAGCGTGCCGCCCCCAAACTCAGCGCGGAAGGCTCGCGGAGGCTCCACAGACCCAGACACACGGTTCACTTTGCCAAGAGCCCTACCGATAGCCTTTGCGCTCACTGGAACGCCTGCGCAGTTCAGGTCTGCTCCGGCGCAGTTCCGGGCCTGCGCACAGATGCTTAAGGAACCCTTGAGCAGAGAGGCGTTGTGCAAGCAGATAGGTCCCTGAAAGGTCAGCTTAGGTATCCAAAGTAGAAACACTTCTGTGACTTCACCTCTTTGCGGCTAGTAGATTATGAGTCGTGTGCGCCCCCCAGTGGTATATATGAAGAATAGACGCTCAGTAGAAATTGGACTTAATATTGTAGTGGCCAAAAAGTCCATTTCGGTTTTTTTTGTAAAATAAAAGACACATTTTTCATTTTCACCAATAACTTTACTGATTTGGATATTTTGAGTATGTTGGCTATCTCTTGTGTGGCAGGTATAACATCGATCTCAATTAATGTCTTGATTTGATTGCTGTCACCTTCAACTGGTCTACCTGGCCCCAGAGCATCATCCAAGGAGAAATCTTCAGCAGGAATCTTGGCAGACAAGCTAGATCAGTCACAGCACTTTCTCCATACACAGTATACTTTTTTTTTAATGTTTCAGTTGCATTTTTACCTTTCCTGAAATAGTAAAGCATAATATACCAAAAAAGTTTCATATTTTCTTCCATCTTCAATATTAAAATGGCTACACCAAACTTCACCAATTTTGATAATTTTTTTAATGCACGCTGATATGACAGCTGTCACAACATAACCTAACAAAATTGTTTTGAATAAAGTTATAGACAGCTAAGCACTACTAGAACCATCGTATAGAAAAAGCCAAACTTTTTGGCCAATATTTATTATCTAATATGAAGCTAGCCTAGATTTAAGAGATGTGTTGGTGGAAATGGAGCTGTACAGGCTTCATAATTTGCTAACTTGTTATTAGTGTTAAAAGATAAATACAAGATGCCCAGTTAAATATGAATTTCAGCTAAATGAACAGCTTTTTAGTATGTATACATCCTACATAATATTAGCACTATCTCACTCCTGTGGGAAAAATTATCCAAAACTTGAAAACAGGCAAGAGATTACTGGATGTTTTTCAGTGCTTTTCTGGGCTTGACTTTCTATCGAGTGGACTGTTTTATGATTCTGTAGGGGCAGAGGTTAATTTGTAGATTTTTGTGTGGCAGAAATGAAAAGAAGTTCTATTTGGGGGACCACATAACCCCACAGGTTATAATTTATTGTACTGTAAAACATTAATCAGTTTCATATCAAACCCTGCAATCCCAGGCTAAAGTTTCCTTACTAATATAGGTCTAGCTTTTCATAGGCTCTTTGGATTGACCTTAATATCTTACCAGTTCCTTCATTAATGAGTTGAATAAAATTTTGGCATATGTGCATTTTGTATTTTCATGAGAGACATGATTTTATATTTTTTAAATTATGCTTTATCATTGGAAATCTCAATGTTCCATGGAGGTACCCAAATGGACTCACATGATGAAGCCAAACTACGGCTAAGGAACAAGCCTCATGGGTCGTTTAAGACCAGGCTTCTGTTGACTTTTTGATGAAGTCCAAAGTGGTTATAGAGCTAAGTTTACTGTCTATTTTTCCTTTTTGATGATTAAAAAAAATTTTTTTTTATTTGCTCGTGGCTAAGTTATTTATTTCACATTGGTAGTGGCAGCGATTGGGAATTTGGTTTTATGGTCTGATCATTTGGTGATCCTGTTGGGTAATGGAGATCTGGTCTCTATTAGAAGAGAATAAAAAACAGAGAACTCAGTTTTTTAGTCTCTTTGTTTGTCCTTTGCAAGCTCAAACTAATTAAGAATTCTGTGCCTACCAGAAAGGAGAACAACTTTTTGAGATCTGGGCTGGTGAATTTTTGTGTTGATGTTCAGCTTAGGATTGAGTTTGTAAAATTTAAGCTATAAACTGTGTGTCTGTGTGTCTAATTTAGAACAGCTTTTTGTATCTTGTGCAGATGTAAAATGTTTTCATACTTCTGGTGAGTACTGGTAAATTCCATTGTCATTTCCCTTAAATTAAAGGAGGTCTATAGGCATTAATATGCACTTGTATAAATCCCAAAAATTTTAATTGAGAATGTTTTCACAATTATTTAATGGAAACATCAGCTGATCGATAAAGTTAATCCTTATTTGATTTCTTAGCCATTTAGTCAAATGGCTAACCATTTTAGTCAAAATTAGACATTTTGACTATCTATATCCAATCTCTACATGTTATAATTAATAAGGCCTTTTTTCCCCCTCAATCTACAACCTGGTCTTGGGTAACCTCATTCACTCCTATGACTTTTAATCTATCTAAAGGTTGACAGGTTAACTGGATCCTCACATTCCCTGTCCTCTGAGATTTAGAACTATATATCTAAATGCTCGTTTTATACCTTGACATAAATGTCTTATATCCGTCTCATAGTTAACATAGTCCATGTTTATATATATGTTATTACATATATTATATATATTTATTACTATATAAATTTATATATGTGGAAATCTGATCATGGGACACAGTATACCAAAGTGGTTAAGAGTATGGGCTCTGGAGTTATATCCTATACCACGTACCAGATGAGTGAGTTTGGGCAAATCACCAAACCATTTGGAACTTCAGTTTTCTCAACTGTAAAATGAAGGTTAAAGGAAGGACTGAAGGGCATAATTCACTTAAAGCATTTAACATGATAACTGAAAAATGGTCACCATTACTATCTAATGTTATGGTTGTTCTTTGCTCAAAATAAATCCTGTAAATAACCCACAAATTCTCACCAATGGCTGTAGACTCATTTTCACCATTCATATCCTTTTTTTATATTCTTGCTTAGCTGGCCTATTTTCTACAGCAAACCAAGCTGCCTCTTACCTCAAGGCCATCACACATTTTAGCCCGGGATGCTTTCATTCTTTTCAGTGTTAACTCCTATTCTTTCTTTAGGTTTTGGTTTAAATGTTAGATTCAGAGAGGTTTTCCTGATCTTCTGATTTAAATCAACACCACCCCCTCTCTCTCTTTGAGAGCAGTTGGTAACAATGCACATTTATTTGTGTGATCACTTGTTTAGTTTACCTCCATGAGGTCAGAGACTGTGACTGTTTTGCCAGGCACATTAGGGTACTATTAAATATTTGCCAAATGTGTGGGTGAATAGTTTTATTTCCTAACCAACCAGAGTGTTATACTCTTATCTCTGGGAATTTGGAAAAAAACAGCTTAGTGGGGAACAGAAAGCACATAATAAGAAAAAATGTCCAGTGAGAAACTGGAGCCTCCAGGACACATTATGAGGACATATTTTTAAATAATCAACCCAAGCGTTTTCAGGCACCATTGAATAGATTTGAATAGGTTATATTAGGACAATATAACCTAGATTTTGGAAGCAACTCACCATTTTCTTTTAAAAAATTATGTTCTTATAGTTAATGTATTTGAACAAAACAATAAGTACAAGGAATGAAGAAAGACAGGTGGAATAGAATAGTCCACATGATGCAAATGTAATTGTCATTTTCATTGTGCAACTGGGAAACAGTTGAATTCTGGTGTTTCTGTACTGAATAGCAAAGGATCATGTGTATATATTAAGATTTCTGGGTATTAGTGGAGAGAGAGAAAGATAATTTTGCCAGGTATTTCTATTATTCTTTGTATGCCTAATATAAAATTAAATGCATAACAAATTGAAAGTTAATAAGGATGATGTTGGGGAAGAAAAAGTTTTACTTACAACTTTTATTTTAAAGATCAGTTGTTTGTTGTAATCTATTCTTACTATCAAATAAAACAATTGGAAATGTAATATGTAGTGTTAATTTTTCTACTTGGTAATGAAATATGATGAAACACTTAGGCAACTATTATAATGAACTCTCACTTATCTACTCCAGTGAAAACACCCAAAAGCAATCAGGGATGATTAATCCAACAACACGATTAAAGTTATATGCTTTTATATTTGGCATTCGTATACACATGCATATGAATGGCAACAGCTAAATTTATTGGGAAGTTATCACTATAGAGCAGGCACTGATTTAAGAACTTTACATATTTTAACTCGATTCTTTTTTAAATTTTATTTTAAACTTAAAGTTGACATTCAATATTATTTTATATTAGTCTCAGGAGTACAGCATAGTAGTTAGATAATTATATAATTTACAAAGTAATTCAAGTACCCACCTCTCACCATACATAGTTATTACAATATTATTGACTATATAGTATGCTGTACTTTACATCCCCATAACTATTTTTTAGCTACCACCTTCTTAATTCCTTGACGTTTTTCACTCAGCCTCTGAACCCCTCTCCCACTTGGCAACTTGCAGTTTGTTCTCTGTATCTGTGCGTCTGTTTCCGTTTTGTTTGTTCATTTATTTCATTCCGTAGATTCCACATGTAAGTGAAATCATATGGTATTTCTATTTCTCTGATGTATTTCACTTAGCCTAATACCTTCGAAGTCCATACATGTTGTGGCAAATGGTAAGATTTCATTCTTTATGGGGGCCAGTAATATTTCATTGTATATATGTACCACATCTTCTTTATTCTCTAGTCTACTGATGGGCACTCAGGTGGCTTCCATATCTTGACTATTGTAAATAATGCTGCAGTGAATGTTGGGGCCCATATGTGTTTTCGAATCAGTGTTTTGGATTTATTTGGCTGTACGCTCAGAGTGGAATTGCTGGGTCATAAAGTAGTTCATTTTTAATTTTTTGAGGAAACGCCATACTGTTTTTCATAGTGGCTGCACCAGTTTGCAATCCCACCAACAGTGCTCGAGGGTTCTTTTTTTTTACATCCTCATTGGTACTCGTCGTTTGTTGATTTATTGATGATAGCCATTCTGACAGGTGTGTAACTCAATTCTTATAACAATGCTATGAGGGGTAAGTGCACTTAGTATTATTTCATTTGACAGACGAGGGTTCAGAGAGATTGGTTAATGTAGCCGACATTATGCAGCCGGTAAGTGGGAGAAGTGCAGTATGAACGGACGCAACCTGGCTCCTGGTCTGCTGGTCCAGAGTTTATTGCCTATTTTCTTTGGAACTCAACTAAAAGCAAGTAATAAAACAACATGGGGAAGGCCTGGTTGGGGGAAACTAGGAGGCGGTTAAATTATTTCTGGATGCCTTCTCTTTTTATTCCTTATTACTTTCTCCTTCAGCAGATGAAGAAGACATTGTTTTCACATGGTTTCTCAGAAGGTTGTAAATGTTCAAATGGGATAATTGGGACTGGAAAAGTTTACTTAAAGATGACTATATTTAAAGTGAAAACAAGTGTTGTAGTAAATATTTAAATAAACAGCTTTAAATTATATTACTTTTAAAAATGAAACTTATAAAAATAAATTTATTTTTATCTTATATTTAACAAAATTTAGGCTCTGTGACTACCATGCCATATTTTTTAGAAAGAACAAAGAATGAATTGTGTTGGGTTTTGAGGCACAGGAAAAAACAATATATGAGAGCCTGATTTGACATCTCTCATTTTATATTTGATTTACTCAAAATACTCAAAGAAGGTCAATTTTGCAAACGTATTCGAGAACTTCATATTTCATCCATTTCCCCAAAATTGACTCTAAATATTTTGATATTCAAAGCATGTTCTCTTGAATCACCTATTATGTTATATATGAACCATTCTGATTTTCTCTTCGGTCAAAGGCTATTCCAGTGATCCATGAAACACCACTCTGCAGATTTGCAACATCAGTAATATTCCTTTGCAGTTCGCTTTCATTTTCTGCATTTACACTAGATATTTTCAGTGTCACCGTTATGACCCTAATGATTGAGGATAAATGCTAGTGTTCATGAGGGAAAGGTAGGTAAGAGATACGGTAGTGGAGGCAAATTTCGACAGTGGGCAGGCCATTGTTGAATGATTGTGGGATCCGAAAGTTTTCCCTGACTTATTGACTCCAATTTCCGCGGAACCTCATGAATAACACATATACCTTATTCTTTTGTCTTTCTGTCAAACTACAGAAGCAAGATTATATTTTGGCAAGAAATCAAATGACATGGAAGAGTACCAAGGAAAAAACTATTTATCCTTTTTCCTTCCCCAACCCAAGTATTTAAAATATTATTTATTTTTAAAATAAGAACACTGAAACAATATGCTTTAGAAAATCAGAGTTAGAGACTAAAAATAACAGCAACAAAATAAACCCAATGCTGGTGGAAACAGAGATTTAGAGAAGATAAAATTTGAAATAGTAGGGCAGATTTTTAAAAATTAATAGAAAGTAAATAAAATAAAAGGCTGGATTCTTGGAAAAGATAGTAAGCCTGATTAAGGAAAAGGAAAAAACTTAATATATAAATTTGGGAATGAGAAAGGGAATGTGAATCGAAACATGAAAGAAATCAAAAGAAAACCTTTTAAGATAATATAATCTATAATTCAGTGGCAATATATTTTAAAATCCAGAGGAAAGGACTTCTGGCAAAATTTATAAATGAACAAAACTGACCCAAGGAAAGAAGGAAAACTGAAAAGACTAATAAATTTAGAAGAAATGGAAAAGATTGTTGAAGAAATACTATTTAAAAAGCTACCAGGACTGAGTTATTTTTATGGCTGAATGGACAATTCCTGTATTGGAACTAGACTGAATCATAGGAAAAAATTATTGGAAAACTACTGTTGTGAAGGTAACATGGTTTAAATACCAAAACCTGATAAAAAATAGCCCCCCTTCCCCAAAAGTTATGACTACAAGTGCAGATATTGGGTTGGCTAAAAAATTCATTTAGCTTTTTCAGTAAGATAGCTCTAGTAGTGTTTAGTTGTCTTTAACTTCATTCAAAACAATTTTGTTAGATTGTATTGTGACAGCTGGCATATCAGCATGTGTTTAAAACAAATGCCAGAATTGGTGAATTTTTTTGCAGCCACTTTAATATTAAAGATGGAAAAATATGCAACATTTTGGCATATTATGCTTTATTAATCCAAGGTAGGCAAAAGTGCAATTGAAATGCAAAAAAAATTTTTTTGTGCAGTGTATGGAGAAGGTGCTGGGACTGACTGAATGTGTCAAAAGTGGTTGGTGAAGTTTCTTGGTACTACTGACATTGTGGCCAAATCATTCTTTGCTGCGGCTGTCTTATGCATCTTCCAGCACCCCTGGCCTCCACGCACTAGAAGCCAATAGCAGGAGATAGCCAACATATTCAAAATATGCAAATCAATAATTATTGGTGAAAATGAAAAATGTGCCTTTTATTTTACGGAAAAAACTAAATGAACTTTTCAGCCAACCCAGTATTTAGCCAAAGTATTAATAACTCGAACCCATCACCAAACCAGAAGAAGATCACAGCAAAGTAGAATTTATTCCAAGTAAATTATAAAGTCCAGGTTTCCTCATTGATGACCTAAGTGACAAAGAGATAAAGCCAAGATGTTCATAGAAAGAGAATTAAGCAACAGTGTCCAGAAATTTAAAGCAAGTAATTAAATTCATTCCTGTAATTCACTCACAACCAAGAATTACTCTGAATAAAGTGCAATAACTCTAAATTCACCAAGGATATTTATAAAATTTACCTATAGTAAATAAACTAAAATTTACTATTTAGTAACAAATAAACCTTTATGAGCCATATAACCATGTAATAATATCAATAGGTGATAAAATCTGGCCCTTTAAGAAAACTATATACAAGGTGGAGGAAAAGTAGGTTTATTGTTGTAAGAATGCAAAAAACAGGGTTTAGTTTTGTAGTATTATCTATTAATTATTTTATTATTTTTCATATGAACAACTGTAAACCTACTTTTGCCTCATCCTGTAATAGTACATTTCAGATAATACATTTCAGTTTTAAACTTTAACTAAATTATAACCAAAATAAATAAGACTGTTTTGAGAAAAAAATTGGTAATGGCTTTAATGTATATTCCCAAAGTCAAAATTAATAATTTTATTAACATATATTTGCATTTTATGGAATTTCTTTGATCAAATATTCAGTTTAGAATCTGAAAATTAAGACAACATTTCCATACAGATGTAGTACTATTTAAGTCATGAAGATGAGAAAAACACGATGAAAATAATTTTGCATTTCATTTAGAACTGAATGGAAGTCCCTTGGACATTAAAGTGATAACCTACGCCCTCTAAACACTGCTGCCTAGCACAGTGCCTGGCACCCATGAGGCATTCAAATATTTGTTAAATTCAACTGGAATTCGTTTTGCAGCCATTGAGAACCATTTCGCAATTTTGCTCATTGAACTGTCCTATGATAAAAGATCAGTGAGCAAATAGTCCTGGGTCTTGGTATCCTCTCTGTACTAATAAGCTATGTGACCTTGGACAAATCATTAAATTCCTTGGCCTTTTTGAGCTCTGACCAGTAAATTCTCAGCATAGGCTCTCTAGGACATGTGACCCACCTTATTTTTGATATGTGAATAAATTTATCTATCAATGCCAGACAGGTTTAGGAACTTAAATTATAAAGGCCTGAAGTGTTAGCCAATCAACAAGCAACCTTGAGATAGGCATTATTATACTGGAACAACTCTGTTCAATAGAACTATAACATGAGTAGCAAATGAGTAGCAAATGTGAGCCATGTATTTAATATGAAAATTTTTAGTAGCCACATTAAAAAAGTAAATAGTCCTGGCCAGATGACTCATTTGGTTAGAGTGTTGTCCCATACACTGAAAGGTTGCAGGTTCAATTCTTGGTCAGGGCACATACCTAGGTTTCACCTAGGTTTTGGGTTCAATCCTCAGTGGGGATATGTACAAGAGGCAACCAATCCGTGTTTCTCTCTCCCATCAATGTTTCTCCCTCTCTCTCTCCCTCTCTCTTTCTCTCTCTCTCTTCCCCTTCCTCTCTCTCTAAAATCAGTAAACATACCCTCAGGTGAAAATTTTTTTAAAAAGTAAACAGAAAAAAGGTAACATTAATTTTAATATATTTTATTTAACTCAGTATATCCAAACATTATCATTTCCTCATGTAATTGATATAAACATAATTAATGAGATATTTTACATTCTTTTTATGCTTTCTCCAAAATCCATTATGTATTTTATAGCACAATTAAAACTTGGCACATTTCAAGGGCTTAACTGGCACATATACCTAATGACTGACTATATTAGCTGGTGCAGTTCTTGGCCTCCTGCCTTAATAAAATAATATGAAAATACCTGCCATTACTGTATGAAATCTAACCCCATGGTCAAACAAACTTTAAGATGATTCTCAAGCATGTCAGTGGGACATCAAGAAAATTTCTCTTTCTTGATTTGTAAAATGGGTGAATTGGGTAGGATGATCTATTAGATCTTTTCCATTTCTAATATTAATGCTGTGGTTCTGTCAAAGTGCCTTGTGTAGAGGGGCCACTAACATTTTATGTCATGTGTAGATAATATATGTATGTATGTATGCCTTGCCTCATCCCATAAAAGCTTTGGGGCAGGAGCTGTCTGTGGAAAGAAGGAAAAATGAAAAAAAAAAAAAGAGGGAAAAACAATGAAGGGAGGGAAGGGAGAAGTGGGGGGAGAAAAAGGAAGGTAGAAGGAAAAAGGATAATTGGAGAAAGGTTAAATCTCAGAAATGTCAATCCTTATTAGGCTTGTTGCTGATTATTTCCAGTATCCGCGAACTTTCAAACAGAGGGCTTAGTTGTTGCGTGCAGTGCTCTTTTAAACTACAAAGTACATTTTAAAAGCAGACCATGTCCCAAGAGCCCCATAGACTGTGGACTTATTTACGTGTGGCATAGGCCTAGCAGACCTTGGGCTTTGTGACCATAACCCTGTAAACTGTAAAGTTCACATCACCACGAGAATGACCAAGCACAAAACCTGCAATTTCCTCCCTGGATTTTCATGTTCACTGATATTTAAAAGGTGTGATGTTAGTGTAAATATATTTTAACTTGTAAATTTTATTTTTAAGATTTAAGTGAAATCTCCTGGTGGCTGGAGAGGTACTCTCTGTTGCAGTCCACTTTCTTAGAACAAAGTAGAGACTAGTCTACTCTTAGATGAATTTCTAGTTTTGGGGTTGAATTGGGGGTTAAACCTTCAGAGAGCAGAAAAGAGAAGGGTATACCTACTAGGTTCAATAATATTGATTTTCAGGGTAGTTTTTATGGCACTTGAACTAAAACTCAGGCACTAATCATACCTGGTTGCATTTGTTGGAATGTGAATCACTGGTACACTGTAAATCTATTGTCCTTGCACCTATCATAGATCTCTGACACTTAGTAGATGATTTCATCCATCTTTGATGAGTTCCATTGCCATCTATATGCTGACAACACTCAATTTGTAACTTTGGCCCAGGTCACTCTTTTGAGTTCTAGACCCATTTTCATCAAGACTTCTATTTCATTGACTCACTGGTGATTCACGTTCACTGTGTCCCAGGCTGAACTCATGTTTTTGATTGAAGCTGGTCCTCCTCTGGGCTTCTTTATCTTAGTAAGTGGTACAGCCATTCATCCAGTTACTCAGGTTTGAAACCTTGACTCATTAAGTTCCCTGACCTCCCACAGCCCATTCCCCCACAGCCCATCAATCACTATGCCCTTCTGAGTCTCCTTAGATGGATATCTTAAAGCTATTCACCTTTCCCCATCTTCTGCTCACGCCACTTTGGTCCATCATATTTCCCGACTGCTATGACAACCAGTTTTCCCTGTACCCACTTCAAGCACTGTGGAGGCTTCACACTTTATAAATCAGACTACTTCAGCACCCTGCTTAAAATATTCAATGCCCTTAGAATAAATTCTAAACTCCAATACTTGGGTATTTTAGAATAAATTCTAAATTCTCTTACACAGTCCACCACTTGTGCCACTTTCCCCTTCACTTACCAGTTTCAGACTCTGGTCTTCCTCCTGTTCCCAGTAAACTCCAAGCTCATTCCACCTCAGTTCCTTCCAACATGCTGTTCACCCTGCCCCCTGCCCCCACATACACAATTCTAATTAATTTATCAGGTTTCACCTTAACACTCACTTCATTCTACAAGCTTTTTTTTGCACAGAGTAGGTTAAGTCCCCTTTATTCATTCCTGCAGCTCTCTGTATGCCATTGTGATCCTAATCACATTGGTAATATTTACACAATGTTTATCTTTCCAAGTGGGCTTGGACTATGTTTCTCATGTATTGCAGTATCACCGGTAACCAGCAAAGGGCCTGGTAGATCACAGACACTCAACAATAAATATTACTTGAAATACTGAAGGAATGGATAAGTAAGCCCCTATCCAGTGTTTGATTTAATTAGCAGCTGGGCTGTTGCTATTCATATCTGGGCCTACAGATTTTAGAAGACTTTATTATATTCCTGAATATTTTTGCATGGTAGTAATAACTCATAAGAGTATTTTAAAGTTATTCAGTTTCTTTCCTGCATGAACATCTAATACCTAACAAAGATGTTATTGAAAAAAAGTGGAATAAAAAGGAGTATATATGTTTTTACACATGTCAGTCATATATGTCTAGAGTTCACAGAAGAATTAAAAAATGGTAGAGTTATAAATCAGAGTTATTTTTAGAATGGGAAGGCATCTTAAAAATCACCCTGTTTACTTTATTTTAACCTCAGTTGTACAACATAGTTACTTGGATCAATTCAATTAGAATCCCTGGGGATGGTATATTCTTTTTCTTTTCTTTTTTATCCTCGCTCAGGGAAACACATCTTGACTTTAGAAAGAGAGGGAGGGAGGAAAAGAGAGGGAGAGGAACATGGATGTGAGAGGAAACACTGACTGGTTGCCTTCCATACTCACCCCGAAAAGGGACTGAACCTGCAACCTGAGCACGTGCCCTGACCTGAAATCAAACCCATGACCTTCTGGTTTAAGGGACGATGCTCCAACCGATGAACCACACAGACCAGGGCAGGATGGTATATTCTAAAAACTCCCCAAGTGATTCTACTGTGTATCCATGAAAGAGAACTACTACTGATACGGTACCACACTCATTTTTCTATAAAAGAGAAATTGAAACTCAAGAGTTCTCAAATGACTTGTTCAAAATCACATGGCAAGTTTCTGTATTAGTGGTCTGTTTGGTAGAACATACTTTCTTATATTAATAGCCAGGAAAATGGAAAGTGATAAGGAAGAATGCTGCTAAGCCCCTGAAATTAATGGTTTTTTCAGGATGCCTAATTTCTGTTTGGCAGTTCAGCCTGAATCTCTCATTAGATCAGCTGGTAAAATATTACCCAGTACCTTAGATTAGTGTTTCTTTGACTGGTCTGATCATAAGAATCACCCAGAATGCTAGCTAAGCATTCCAATTTCTAGGCACATGTCCTGAATACTGTGATGCAGTTGGTCTGGAGCAGGGAGGGCCCAGGAATTGGAATGTTTCATAAACACTCATGTGATCTTATCCTCAGCTATATATGGGAATCATTGGCTTAGATTATGTCATAATTTCCATTTCCAGAGATGCCAGTTAAAGAGGCCATAAAGAGCTAACTTCAGCACGGTGATTTGGGTTTACTCCCAAGGAAGAAGGTCAGTACCAAAGACCAGGATGCCGAAGGACATCAAAGTGTGCTGATAAGAAAAGGAGACCAGGAGTCTTGAGAGCTAAGGGCCAACAGAGGACTCAGGCTCAAAATGAGTTGGCAGAAAGCAGGCGTGCTGGCGATGGTGTCTCCCAGTAGCAGTGAACCATATGAGGTGACATCATATAGGGTGGAACCCAGGTTAAAGATAAGATCAGGGCACACATGCCTGTGTGCACTGCCCGTATTCCTACAGCAACAGGAAGCTTCCATGGAAGAAATTTGTAAGGACTCATTGAGGACCTTCTCTGAGCATAGCCCATAAATGTGAGACATGGTACTAGAATACAACAGAATTATAATGCATTTGGGAAAACATGAAACTGCAGACATACCAGAGAGTTAAGGTGCTAGGTGGTACAGGATAGACTGACAGGGGTGTGAACACCTTTAAATGGAAAGATCTTGATGAGCCTGCAATAGAGAATGATTTGTTGGGGGGGGCTTCAGCCTGAGCTGGGCCTAAAAGAGTGGTTAGGATTTTGGCAGAGAGACATAGAGAAGGAAGAGCCTTGCCAAACATGGAAGCCACAGGATGAGGAGCACAGAGAAGCAAGGGTTCCTCTCAGCCAGTTGGTAGAATAGCAAGGAGTGTGGTGGGGTGGTGAGGTGGTGGGGAATGGAGTAGGGGAGAGGGGATGTGGAGAGACAGGATGACAAGGGGTAGAGTGAGAGAGCATTTCAAAGGCCTTGAATGTCAGTTAGTGAAATTTAAACTTGATGCTTCAGAAAATAAGGATTTATTTGTGCTTTTCTAGTGGGGCAGTAACTCGGTGCAGTCTATTACGGCTGGAAATCGGCCTGGCAGCAGGATGCTAAATGAGCTGTGGCACAGGGAGAGCCACTGAGCATTTTGGATGTGGTCTCTAGTGAGCGCCAGAGATAAAGTGGAGTCTGTGGAAACAAAAAGAAGCTAAATGGAAGAGCATACCTATTACTTAGAGAAAGACTTGACACAGAGACTGAGGGAGAGGGAGGAATTAAAGATGGGTCCTATATAATTTTAGTTCACATTCTTGAGTGGTTTTTAGAACAATGCCATTTTTGCTTATTTACCCACTCAGGTGGGATTTATCAAAACTCTGTTGCCCTGCATGGAAATGCCGTGGCTCGGGTTATGAGCATGAGATGAGGGTTCCTGAGGTCACCTCATGACTCTATAGCAGAGAGGTTTGGCTTCACTGTTATCCTCCGAAGGTCCTCCTGACCTCTGCCTACCAGTAGTACTTTTGTAGATGAGAAGCCAAGAATGAGTCATGAAGAGAAGAAATCACCTACATAAGGGAGGCATAATGTACAGTCAACACTATGGGGTCAGCTGAACCTGGCCAGGTTGAGTAACCCTGGGCAAGTTGGTAACATCTCTGAGCTGCCATTTCCTTGCCTGTAAAATGGAGATAATACCACTGGCATACGACCTTGTCAGAGTATGTTAAGGAATCAATAAAATATTTGTAAAGAGCTGAGTTTAATGCAGTGGTTCCCCATGGGGCTGATTTTGCTCCTATGATCGTCATGACTTGGGAGGTGCTTCTGGGTTTTAGCAGGTACAGGCCAGGGTTGTACTGAACATTCTGCCACACACAGGACAACCCCCTACAACAAAGAATTACCGGGCTCCAAATGTCAGTCATGCCAAGATTGAGAAACCCTGGCGTAATGCCTGACATAGAGTAGGAATTCGAAAATAGCTACAATTTTTAGAGTATTTAAGTGATATGTATCAGGCTATACTAATTGTGCAAAATTTATTTTCTACTTGGATCCTTCCAGAAGTCCTGTGGAAGGTAGCTACTCTTATTTGACCTACTTTATAGGTGAAGAAGCCAGGAGTATGTAAAGTTAAGTAACTTTCCTAAGGACAAATAACTGGTGCGTGGGGTCAGACAACCTGACTCAAGAGAGCTGGATTTTAACCACTATGCCACACTGTTAATCCAACAAATGATAGATATTATTTTGTTACTACTGTTATGTAGAGGGAATATAAATTTCTGAACCCATTCATTAATTCGACAAATTGAGTGATCTGTTTTGGATACACAAGACAGGCAATGAGTGACCTGCGATGACCAAGTCTGAGCTTACATGAATTGGTAAACTAAGCCAAACCAGGAACCCATAAAAACGACTTGTCGCAGCTATTAATCCAATTAGAGATTTCTGAGTGGTAGCCACAGTGGTGACAGTGGTGCTGAGTGGAGCAAGATGCCAGTCTCTATTCTCCCCAGGATTCTTGCCCAAATGCAGCCACTATTCCAGATAGTAGGACTGCCCACCACTGTTTACTTCTAATCTAGGTTCCAGTTTCAGTGGCCCATGGAATTGAAAGTATTAGGAGCTTTAACGCCGCAAGTTAGGCAGTATAAAGGAATGATTAAGCCAACTATATAATTGGAAAAATAAAACCTGTTTTTTCTGTCCATACTTGGCATTCACAAATGAAGCTTTGAGATTCTACTATTTTCAGGATGTCCAAAACTAGCTTGCTTTAATGACCTGTAAGGAACTCTCACTCGATTTATATATTCATAATAATACCCAGTATTAGCTATTCACCTAAATTCATTATATTTTTTTATTTGTAAAGTGTTTTCCTGTAAGTAATTAAAAGATTTGCCTTAAAGCACTCTGTATTTATAAGTATTACACTAGGTACTTTGGAAGAATGTAGAAAAATAACAAAGTTCTTTTAAAAACTTAAGCCTAGATGAAGAGAAAAAATGTAAGCAAATGGAGCTGCTTGAGAACAATTAAAAAACAATTCATTACATATGCAGCATAAAATAAAGGCAACTAGCCCCTTTTCAGGGACAAGTGATACAGAAAGAGAAAATGAGTTGGCGTCATAGGACTCGGATGTGTAGAGAGTGGCCTCATGGTACGGATGTAGGACTCGCCAAGTCCTGGGGAAGGGGCTGGAAGAAGGGCAGTGTACAGAATGGTGAGGGCTCAGACTATGGAGTCAGATAGACTGGGACAAATCCTCTCTCAGTGCTTACTAGACATGTGATCTTCGGTTTCCTCAGTTATAAAATGGGGGTAATCACAGTAGCTACTTCATCGGTTTGTTACAGGAATTAAATAATGTACATAAGTGCTTGAAACCCAGGTAGTCTGACCCCAAAACTTGGGCTATAAACTCCCAAGCTACAGCAGCCTAGGATTATCAGTATTGCGGTGGTTGTTCTTACAATATCATGTGAAACAGAGTGGATCAGGAAGATACCACCTGATAAATACTGCCTGAGATTGTTACAGAAATCTAGGCATATGAACAATAAAGATCTGCATTAAGGTAGTGGCTTGAAAAGGAGGGATAAAAGGGAATAAATGGGACAAAGGACCAGATCCAAAAGACATTGCACAATACAAATCCAGAGGGTAGTTGGATATTGAGGCTGAAACATAGACAGTGAAATATAAGATAACATTAACTGTGAGCCCAGGTGCTCAGAGGTTGTGTGATGCCATTAAAAAATAATACAGGACCTCCATTTTATTATGAAAAAAGGACAAGCTCAGTTTTTGAAATGTTAGATTCTGCATGTCAAAGGGGAATCTAAGGGTGGATCACCCCTGGGCAATCAAAATATGGTAAATAAGAAGCTAGAGACAGAGGTAGAATTTTGTTTTCTTACTACATTGCTATCATGTCACTGGAATAAGTAGGTAGAGTTGGAGTATTGCTATTCTCATCAGATTCTTGACATATTTCTGGGGCCTGGGTGACTACTTAATCTTAAGTGTCATCATTTAGAGTACTTTCACATTCCTGATTCTGCTTTGATGTATTTCCTTATATGTTAACTACTCTAGTCTAGTATGCATTGCTAAGATGTTACAAAGGTTGGTAATCTTGTTGCCAAGTAGTCAAGTTAGTCTTTCCAAAGTTGTCATCGATTTATCAGCAATAATACATCAATAATGATATTAATAATTCATCCAAATATTTCTGAGATTGACTATGACGATTATTATCATCTAATTGTTTTAGCAGAGGTCAAATTTCTACTGATCAAATGTAGAACATGAAAACCTGGCCCTTCCCTTTTTCCTGGGACCAACAGGAAAGTTCCCTCAGTTCAGAGTACAATGTTTTATGATTACTTTTAGAAGTGGTACTTTCCTAGAAGTTGACTAGAGAAGTAGTCATATCTACGAGAACCCATCATAGCTTGTAATTAGAGTAACTTAAAAAAAAATTATAGTTTCTTAAGGTAAAAGGATTAAGTCAATGTTTCTCAACCTTACACTATTGATATTTGGGGCTGGGTAATTTTTTAAGGGGGCTGTCTTGCACTTTGTAGGATGTTTAACAGCATCCCTCGCCTTTATCCACTAAATACGAGTAGGAACTCCACTCCCAAAATTATGACAACAAAAAATGGCCCTGGGCATTGCTCAATGTCCCTGGTTAAAACCTCTTGCTTAAATTGTTCCATTTAGTTTTTCATATTGCCAATTTTGAATGTGTTTTAAATCTTTAATGCCACATGAAATACCATGCCACATATGTGTTCTACCACCAAGGATTTCAGAGGTCCCTGCTCCTTAGATGAATGATGTGCCTAATTTAAATCTGTGTCATTCTAGAACGTGAGCCACAACTCAATGTGCAGAATGATATCCAGAAACAAGGACACTGGAGACTCACACTCTTGCAATCCACTGAGGGTACAAAGATGAATAAAATTGTCTCTAACCTCTAATAACTCTCAGTCAAGTGGAGAAGCCAGACAAGGAAACGGCTGTACCATAATGTGGTGTAAATATTGAAGATGAGGAATGGAAGAAGCAATAGGGGAGCTCAGGGAAATGAATAACTAACGACCTGAGGAAATCAGGGAAGGCTTCAGAGGAAACAAAGTTAGAACAGATTCTTAAGATGGGTAGGAATTTACTCGATACAGGAGGAGAACAAGAAGTTTAGGCAAAGAAAACAGCCTCTGCAGAAGCTCAGAGACTTGGCTTTCAGGCATGATAAGCACGTTTGCATGACTGGAATAGGACTGGTGAGCAGGGGCAGTAGGACAGAAGGCTGAGAAAGTGGGCCAGGCCCAGCGGCTGTAGGCCCTGCATGCCTAGTTAAGACCTCCTAACACTTCCTCCTGTTGGCCATTAGAATCCCTTGAAGGATTTATGAGCAGGAATGCCCTATTCTCTGGGCCAGGGATAATCTAGCCAATATTGACGCACGTGTTTATAATTGTGTTTATTGTTAACTCTTTGGAAATTTGTACCTGTTCAGTTAAAAATAAATAAGTGAGTGCCTGTAATAAATAAGTCCTTGTGCTACATGTGCGGGAAATAGAGCAAAAAACAAAATAAAACAAATGAAAAAACCCTCGAGGAGACTATAATTTATTAGGGAACAAAGCCTAGCATATCTTAGGGGTCTGTACATAGTGAGGGGACATCCGACAAGGAAAGGGGATTAATCCTCTCTGAGAGTCCTGGTGCCTGGGAAGGCAGCACAGGACTTGAATGGCATTTGCCAGCTGAATAAAAACTCAGTGACACCGCCTTCAAGGGCTGCTCCCTCTAAGGATGGAAAATTTTCTCTCACCAGGAAGAGTTTCCCTTCATGTTTTTGTTTTTATGAAATAAGTATCAGCTCAATTTATCATTTCAATTTAAAAGTTTAAGCTACATGAAAAAATTCAAAGGCTCATTCAGATCTTTACTCAAAGGTAAGATTTTCATTGAGGGTTTCCCTGATCATCTCCTTCTTTATTTCACCTTTTTCATGCTAATTTATCACAATATCACAGAATATACTGCTTGTTTTATTAGTTTTGTTTATTATTTTCCCACTCTAGAATGTAAATTCCATGTGGTGGGATTTATGTCTATTTTGTCACTGCTATATCCCCACTGCTTAGTAGAGGGGCTGGTATATAGTGTATTTCAATAAATGTAGAATAAATGAGTATAATTTTTGTAATTAATTATGTTGGCTTACCTAAAATTTAATTGTCTACCATATTATTACCTATTAATGTAATTTTATTTAAAAAATAGCTAAATACAAAAAGAAAATACTAAATTATTAATATTAAATTATTAATAATTAAATATTAAAAAGGGAAATAAAGAAAAAGAAATAAAAGGAAAAAAGAAAAAAATAGCTAAGTACTCTTGGAAATGGTTTTATTGTCTTCAGTTTTACTCCATATTTTCCAAAGGAAATCAGTTATTTAATTTTTTAAATCTGGATTTATACTTGAATTCAAAATTCATAGATAATTTTATAACTGATTGATGTGATACGAATATTTAAAAATGAAGCTGTGAAACCATTTTAGGAATTTCAAGACCAGTAAATTGCTTTGCAGTAAATATTTTCAGAATTTATAAATATTTGACCCCGGTAACAAGATTTGGTTTTCAATAGGTCCAAATGTATTCAGTCACTTTGAGAACCTACCTAGGGTTAGTGTACATTTATCTCAGCTCTGCGGAAACCCTTAGAGTGTCTCATTTCCCTCTCTTTCTTCCTTTCTCCCCTCCTGTTTCTTTCTTTCTTTCTTTGCTATATTGCAGTGGAATCATATTTAAATTAGTGGTTGAAGTAACAGAAATTTATTCTAGTTATAAAGAGGGATGAATTAAAACCAAATTCTGTTTATCTGTTACTTCAAATTGAGAGAACATATTCGATTGGTACAGTGGGGAAAGATGTTGGCACTGATTCAATCAGCTATGTCAGGGAAGGGGCATGATATAGTCCCTGAGATTCCTCTTGCCTGTGGGGCTTGCTGTAGTCATAGTTGGTGGGCAAGCATGGGAGGAGTGGGTAGGGAGAGGGTCGGAAGGGGTTCGTTCTACAGATACCCTTGAAGTACCTGTAGTAACTGCTCAGTTTGAATAGAGAAAGACTGTGTTTCCTTTCTAAGAGCATTAAAATATTTTAAAGAATCATTAAAATTAGCAGGTAAAGGTTTTCTTTTTATTCTTTAATCTTTTTGCTGTTTCCTTTTATTTATGTTTAGTCTATATAGTGTAATCCTATTCATAAAAACAAAATTTCAGAACCTCTCTCTCTTCTCTTTTTTGGGGTGAGATCCTTGCTGAGTAAAATGAAAGATAATATTTTGTTTTCTACTTGATATCTAAGAGAAAGTCTAGATCCAAATCCAGAAGTTGCTTTTATTTTTTTCTCTTGAAAATCAACAAACTTTGTCAGATGTTTTACATCATGAGAACCAGAGTCAGTTCCCTGTTGTCTCAGAATATGAATATGTTTTGAAATGCTGTTTTACTCAGTTTATTTTCACTGTTTTTTTCTGTTTCCATCTCTTCCTCCTTGCCCCCACCCCTTGATGTTTTTTTAGCAGTTTGTGTTCCATGTTAGCATTTTGATTCCCTTTCAAGTTAAAAAAATAAATAAACAACAGAAGTAACATGGGTCAATTTCTGGAATGAAATTTGAGTTGAGCTCTCCCTAGCTAACAGGGAGACAGATTCGAGTGACCACATGTTTGTTTTCATAGTTCTCCAGTTTCTGTTGGAGACAAAGTCTGTGTCAAGGCCCAACCAGAAAGCACTTCTTGGCCCAGTGTGGAAGACCACTTTCACCTTATAAATTCCCTAACGGAATGAAAATGTGAGACAGATGCAGTACTTTCTGCAGAGTCAACACATTATTCGTTCATGTCAGAAATAAATATTAACTTCTACTTTGTGTTAGGTTAGGTGCTGGGAATGTAATTGTGAGTAAGACAGGTAGCTGTCTTTGCCTCAAGTAGCATGTGATGTAGTTAGAAAGGTAGACAGGTGAACAGATAATGGTTTTCTGAAG